>OY856414.1:284470500-284580500 GCA_963693085.1 Alisma plantago-aquatica | reverse complement strand
GTATTGTATTAATTTGTAGAATGTGTGAATATGGTAAAAATAGTAAACCACTTATTTTTCTATGAAGTTTATAAATTTTTGGTTTAATAAATTTGTGTTGTTTATTAAAAAAATACTAAAAAGTAAAAGACAATGGTACATTTTAAAAACCATAAAACAATAGACAAAACAAAGAATACAGTGGGGAAGTAACTGATGATAGTGTAAACCTATTCATCGAGAATTATTTAGATGACAAATGTGGTTGCTCATTCATTGGTAACGTGATTGATTATGAAGAGAGGAATGAACAAAAATAGGAGACACATTTGTAGTGTATAGTTATGATCAGAGGGGAGAAGAAGAAAAGAAGTGAATGGGGGTTAAAGAGGTCGTGAACGTGATTATTGATTAACATGTAACCTATATTTTTTGGTAGAAAAATACATACACATAACATATATCAATGTGTATGATTCATGTAGGGTTAATTAATTACTCTACTATAATATCACACTGGTAGAAGTGGTAGATGAAGGGGGGCACATATAAAAATAATGCTCAGTATTTATGTGACACAAATATTATTTTTGCTTTACATAAAAAGTAAATATGACTTCAATTATCACCATGAGAAAAATGGAGTATCGACATATTATTTACCTATTTACTTGGATCCAGGGAGGAAAATAGATGGATCTTAGATAAATGAAAAAAGAGGTTGAAGCCATACATCACCACATTGTGAAGTACTTAATTTTATATCTGATTAAAATAATCATCTATGTAAATCTATTATTGCATATGATTATGTACACTATAATATTCTACAAATGTTAAGGACTTTTTTACATTTAAGATGAGTTTAAAATGGCAACCATTGACATAGAAAATATTTAATTTTTTGTATAAGACCAACCATTTCCTTAAATTAATACTCCATAAATATAGGTCGTTTCAGAAAACCACATAAATTTAATGTTCAATATTCAGCGTGTGGATTATTATTTATTTTTCAAGATCACATAATTTCCTATGTGATGAGTTTGGAAGTCAAGTAATTAAAAAGTAACATAATGTTTAGAAAATTGAATATATAAATAGCACCACGTGGCAATTATTATTATTATTCTTATTATTATAATTATATATGTATCAAGAAAATAATACTACAGTAATATAAAGTTAAATGAAGATACTTATGATGGTGTTAAACTTATTCATTAATTTTATCAAATAAACTAATAGATGTTACAACAATTTATTGTTCACTAAGTTATAAAGATAGTTATAGACTTATTTCTATATTACATTGGAAATTAAAAAAATATCAAAATTTATTATCTTTGACATTATGATGAAATAATATTTATAATTTAGAAGTATAACTTGTGAATAGAAGTATAATTTTAAGTGTTAACTCAATAATGATACATGATTTACATTATTTTTTAACAAATAGTTATTGATGTATAAAAATTCAAAAAGTTTACATATTGTGAAAATATTATTACCAAATTTATCATGACACTATGTAATACTAATAAAGCATCATAGTTCATCTAACTTTACCTTTCCTATCATGAATTACACCCATAATATAAAAGAATCCACATACATCATTGCACAAGTAAAATATACACCCATAGAATGATGTACTTGTTATATTTTTTATATATTTGTTGTTTATACATAGTATAACAATATTTGATATCTCATGAAGTATACCGTTAAGTATTGATATTGGGCTTTTGTTTCCTAATTACCTATGTACTTGCTATATTTGTTACACACTAAATTATTTATATATTATAAAAAGTACTTAGTATTTCATAACGTATACAATTAATTATAGATGTCAATTTGTGTTTCCTCGTTACACATACAACTATGTACTTGTTATATTTGTTATGCATTTAATTATTTTATTTTTAAAAATATATGTCATTTCATAAAGTATATTGTTAATTATAGAGATCAATTTTTTATTTAATCATTACAAAAATTAGTGTAAACTAATAGTTAGCAAGTTAACATTAATGTATGCATTATTGATGTAGTTTTTGATATGTTTAATAAAAAATTAAATTTGTTAATTATGAAATATTAAGATATATTTATAAAAAAAATGTCAATGATTTTTATGAAATTTATCCCAATTTAATGTATTGTTATTTGTGTCTCTTTACTTTTTTTTTTGAATGCTCCAAGCCAGCTAGATTACTAAGCGGCCAAATCGGCCTCTGCAATGTTCACAATACATCTCGGGAAATTATTGATGTAGGAAAAGCTACCGCTACTGCATGCTCGATTAGCAAGATAATGAGCAAGCTTATTACATGATCTATGTTTATAATGAAAGGAAATAACAGTAAAAAGGCTACTAATAGTTATGATATCCTGAATGATGGTACCCAGATAATCCCGTCTTTCGCAGTGTCCCGTGAGGACCTTAATAGTTGTTTGGGAGTCAGACTCTACCTTGACATGTGTGATCGCCATGGACCTGCATTTCAGAAGTCCTTCCCGGATCGCTATCGCCTCAGTCACCTCGACATTGAGTTGTCTCCCCGTTCTCTGTCCCTCCACGAAGATGATGACTCCTGAACTGTCTCGCCCTACATAACCTATGCCCGAGTAATGTGATTTCCCCATGGCTGCATAGCAGTTGATCATCGTGATACCTTCTGGTGGTGGGAACCATCTTTAGTTCGCCGCTATAGCCTCTACTTCCTGTCCCCCTTTAAATTCTCTTGCCTTCCTGTGGACACCTAGTAACGTTTTGAAGCTTCTTTGCTTGTAAAGGACCTGCACCTCTTTGTTTTAAAAAATCCTTGCGTTTCTGCTGGTCCAAATCGCCCATAACGCCGCTACTATTTCTTCCCCTTCCTCCTGGTTATAAATACTTAACAACTCAGAAACAATTTCAGCACATCCCTTCGCTCCAGCTGAGCTGATCAGTTCCTGCAATTGTACCGGTCCCCTCCTCCATAGCTCCTTACTCAGCAACTCAGTAAAGCTGTCTCTTTACTTAAAATCATATCAGTAATGACTTTATTTAATTTATGAAAGAAAGTTTACATACTTTGAAAACAAATTAAGAGTGTGTAGCACATAACACATAAAAATAATATTAACTTTTTTTTTTTGGATTTGCATGGGCCGAAGCCCACCCCCTCTCCAAACAGGTGCGAGAGCCCGGATGACCCAAGAGGTTGGTAAATACAGCTGACCCGAGCGGATTCGAACCATCGACCCTTCATGAGGGGCGCACTGGCTTGACCGCCCGGGCTACGCTGGCCGGGTTAAAAATAATATTAACTTTGATACCATGCTAAATATACACAATATATATATATATATATATATATATATATATATATATATATATATATGTCAAAAAAATCAAAATTGGAGGGGGGCACGTGCCCATGTTTGACTCCCTCTGGCTCCGCCATTGCATAGGGGTGTTAAAAAATATTACATGTTCATAGCATATATTAAAATTGACAAAGGTGTGAGGTACAACTGATAAGAGGACCGATTGGGTGTTAGAGTGAGGCAGAGGAAAGATGAATAATAAGGAAAGAGAGGACATATCATTGCATCAATTAAAAAAAGAAAATCAAGGTGGCTGGAAGATTTTGTAATTTTGTATTAAGGTTGACACATGTGATTATACAACATGTTGGAGTCTATTGTGTAATTATGATATATAACAACATGTCAGAGTCTATTGTGTGACCTTGGTATATAACAACAAGTTACATCATGTTGTGTGATTGTGATCTATTACACCATGTAGCTATTACAACAGGTCATGTTGTGTGATTATGGTTTATTACAACGGGTTAGTCTACGTTGTCTAATGGTGGTCTATTATAATGATTTATCATGTGTGTCTATTACAACATGTACCTATTACAACAAGTGAATGCATGTTGTGTGATTATGATATATTACAAAGGGTTAGTCTATGTTGTATAATGATGGTTTATTACAACATGTTATCATGTGTGGCTATTACAACATGTCACAATATGTTGTGTAATTAGTGTCTTTTACAACAAGTTTGAGTATGTTGTCATACTACAATCTATTACAACAATTTAGCACCTGTTGTAGTATCATGTATACTACAACGGGTTTGGCATGTTGTAAATGACTTGTGTTATATAAAATATACAATATATAACACATAATATGCTTGTTGTGATAAGTATGCTAACTGCAACACAACCAATGAAACTTTTGTGCTTCTCCTGTTATATAAAGCATTTTCTATAATAGTATTAGGAGAGAAAAATTATTCCATTAACATGCTAATTACTCAAGCGAGCTAAGCATTATCACCATGTACTTGAATTAGGGTTAAGTTCAACATAGCAAACTGAATTAGGGTTTCAATCTAGCAAGTAAGGATGTACCCTAAATATCTTATCTCCCACATTCTTGGAAATAAGAAAGTCAAACACCATCACTATAAGGTTGACCACATAGACAAACATAGAGTCCATGAATATTCATTGACCAAAGAGGATAGGTCTCACCTTCTTCATCGACCGAAGAGGTGAACCACCCTCATCGACCACTTGAGTGAAGCAGACCTTCGACTGAAGAAAAGCAAAGTCTTAGCGACTGAAGAAACTTTAATCATCATCAATCGAAGAAGATCAGTGCATGGTGACTGAAGACAACATCCAACCCTAGAGATCGAAGGGAACATCAAACCCTAGTGACCATAGGAAACCTCAACACATAGCGACCACTATCATCATGATCCTTGAGAACCATCAAGGAGATACAAACTCATCAACCACATAAGATGGAAAACTCAATGGCCATCATGGTGTAGAAACCTAGCAGCCAACTTGACCTAAAAAACTCATTGACCATATAGATCATACATTGGAACCATCAAGAGAAATAAAAGCTCGTCAACCACAATGATCAAAAGGTTGATCATCATCATGAAACTAAAAACCACTAAGGAGTAAAGCACAAAGAGAAATCAACTTGAAAACCCTCATTTTGTCCATTACCAAGAGAGAAAACAAAACCATGATTATGAGATAGAAAATCCTACGTTTCTACCTGACCGGCCTAAATCGCGCGTCCTAAAATTGGAGGCGGATTTGAGGTAGTCGAGCTTTTACATTTATAAACTCGAATCCTTCTAGGCCCCCGCAACTTTGTTTACGGGGTCGAAGTAGATATACGGGGTCGAACACAGGGACAAGGGGGTAGTGTTGAGAATATAGAATCGACACGCTACACTCCGGTAGGTATAAAGAGAGATAAATTCCCAAAAAGAGAAGCAGTAAGATGTCACAAATAAAATGAAGAAAACTATCTCCAACTGGAGCTACTAGAAAGATTTAAGGTTTTAGCCATTTAGCAGTTTTTAGGGGTTTTCATGCAACAGAAACAGAAAGATAATGCTCGAGCTAAAGCGAGGTACGAAGGGTAAAACTCCGGTAAAACAAGCGGCGGTAGAACCAATCCTGTACCCCTCCTCTCGAAGCGGGTACCTCTAACAAGGCATCAGCGCCCCTCTCGAGGTCACTGGACTAAAATTAGAGTGGAAAGGTCACTAAAGCAACTCCGTTCCAGGCACTCTCGTACTCCAGAATCGGACCAAACACTAGAGCCACAACACAACTCTCGAAGTTGTTGCGACGGGAAAACATGATTTGTTAGCTAAGCGAAACGCGATCCAAACATGCAAGCTAGAGTTCGGATATCAAACATAGCAGTCATCCGACATTGTGCACCAAGCATAGAGCAACAAGTAATTAAGCATCTTCTCTTCCCATAGACAAATAAAGGGTCTTAATTACAATGCATAAGTAAGGAATTAAATGACAGAAAGTAAAGATAGGTGTCGCCTCCTTGATGTAGAGGGACGACAGGGTGTTGTAGCTCTCCTGCCCGATATCGGTCAGAGGCCTAGCCCGATACAGAGGTGTCGGGCGGCACGCACCGACTGTCGACCGTATCGCTCAAGGACCCTGGCCGATACACTCATGTCGGGCGGTACGCTCGACAAGCTAAGCGTATCAGTTTGATATTGTGTCGGGCTAAGAGCTACATATTGTTGTTGTCGGGCACTTGTGTCGCTCATCTACGTCGGCCGATATCGGCCCGTAGTGTCGCCCGGGATGGTCCTAAGTGAACTGTCCCCTCCCTCTCGGGATGAGGAGAAGCTCACCTAGTGTCTCCCGAGACAAGCATTGGGGCACGACACGTATGCTCTCGCAGTCTCCTCAAAAGATAGCTCAACTCCCAACTGTCCGAATTCTAAAACTCCGAACTGTCTTTTTGGCTCCCTGTAGCTGCTATTTATAGTTAGCTGGCCGGGAGGAGTTATGGTGCTCGAAGCGCCACGTGGCCCCCTTAAGCGCCGGTCGATGGACGGCCGATACAGGTATATCTCGGCGCGGAGGTGTCTGCTATCGATCATGTGACGGGCGGCGCGCCTGCCGGTGGGTGGCTGTGTCGCCCGACAAGCTGGGTTGTCGGGGCGAGCCGGGCTCCCTGTCGGGTAGAAGGCGTGTCGTCCGTCAGCTTCTTCTCGCGCGTCACCTCTCTGTCGAGCATCTTTGTGTCGCCCAACCCCTGTCGGGCAGGGGTTGTATCGGGCGTCAGGGAGGCTGAGACAGGCTTGGACTTATTCATGGGCCGGAGCGGCCTTATTGCTCAAAAATGAGGAAAACTCTGCAAAAGATAGGAAAATTGGATTAAGAGCATTGCTTGGCCAATTACTGCAAAAGTGCATAAAAAAGAGAGGAAAATAGCTAAAAATGGCAGTTTTGATAATAGAAAAACAGTCTAAAATATCACAAAATTTGGTGGTATCAACTCCCCCAAACTTAGCATTTTGATTGTCCTCAATCAATATTTAAACTATATTTTGTGATGCTTCTTCTTGCTTGGTATAACTTTCAGGCCAAGAGGTAAAACAAGTATAGTAATGCCTTTAGAGATAATGCTGCTTCACTGCAAACAAAAGACCATGCGTTTCCTTGCCTTATCATTTCAGTAAAATTTTTCTCTACAGCTTCGGCGAGACTTTGTTGTATGATTCCGAAGTTAGCTTACACACCAAACAACTTTCTTTTTGGGGCAGAAAGTTGTGTATAGGGTAGGCTAAGGCTTTTTGGGTTTTTCATTCTTGTCTCCCATCAGTCCATCCAGGTAAGGGTCCGTTAACGGGCAAGTGGTCCCTGCAGTCTAAGCCAGTTGGCTTTAGAGCACTGATTTCACATCCTACGTACCACTGCCCGAGATCTACCATGCCTAAAGATGGGTACTTTTAGAAAACAAGTGGTGTATATATATATATTTTCTTTTTCTTTTATTGGGCACAACTCTCATACTTTTATTCACGCTCATAAGGCTTCTCTCTCTTTTGAGATTTTTGTTGGGTAAGGGGGAACAAAGAGATTCCTGCTGTTTGGGCAGCTTTTTCCTTCTCCATACTCGTCTCTTAATTGTTTGCGAGATTATTGTATTTTTCAAAATTTTTGGCATGACAAAACATATTCTTTTGTTCGTTTGAAGCAACATTATCAAAAAGATATAACAGGACTTGCGTCACATTCAGCATAAAGAAAATAAACTTGGCAAGCAGTTGCATCAGGGTTTTTACTAATATAGCGACTTTGTACATATGCATGGGAACAAAATAAGCAAAATTTTCAAAAATTTCAAAAATTTTGGTATAAACATATATATGTACACATGATATAGGAAAGAACAAAAGGATAAAGAACAAAAAATAAGGAATTTAAGTCAGAGATATCAGAAGATTTTTGTACCTCCCTCACTGGTACATGGTACCCCCCCAAACTTACTCCACACTCTGTTCCCAGAGTTGTGAAGTAAATAAGGTGAGGTAATGTTTAATCCAGTGAGGTTGCGCCTGCATTAGATAGGAGTTCCCACACGTATTCTCCTCGTTTGCTGTGATATCCTGTGTGGTGGAGCTGGTCAGGCGTTGCTTCACTTGCCATCCATTCCAGGACGAAGATGCCGCAGTCGTTGGATAAAGGAATTTGCTGCGGACTGCGGTGGCAGAACTGGAGTTCATGCCATTTGCCTCCCTGTATGTCCAGGAACGGTTCAATCATCTTTGACACTTCGTCGTAATATTTTAGAACTAAGCATTCGACGGGTGTCAAAGGTTCCGATGTACACGACATGGGATGGTTCTTGTTGCTGTCCGAGCTATTGTAGAAAATGCATGCTCGTTGCCGAGTATACATCGCTAGGAGCGTCTAATGATTGTAATGCACAATAGGCAGGAAGATAGTGCCTGCGACGCCGTCCTTCAATTCTTGCAGGAACATCTTCTTTGCTCCTGTTTCGTCGGCGAGGCAGATATCATTGAAAAGCAAAGGATGGGCTATATATGCATGTTCTAGCTTTGGCTGTATATATTGGATGTAAGAGACTGCAACTATTACAGCCAAGCACCCTCCTTCCTTCACCATGTCCCTTAGATCATTTGCCAGGACTATGACATCTCCTGTCTTAAAAGCAACATCTGATGGGGTTGAGTCAGCAAGCTTCTTCTGGATGATGTTGACCTGCTCCTGTGTAAGAGTTGAACACGAAAAGCAGTCGAAATTTTTGATCTGCCCTTCAGAAGCTTCGGGCAAAGCAGTGTCTTCCTCCCCATGCACTTTCTTCAGAATTGCTAGCTGCTTGCCCGCCCCATGAATTTCGGTTGCTATCTCTTCTTCTTTTTCTTCTCGGCTGCTGGATCGAGAAGAATCTTCCTCTACATCACTCTCCAACAGCTGCTCCGGCACACCTGTGTCTCAGAAATAGCACTTGTCCTTAATTAGGAGCATGGCGTAGATGCCCCTGCACTGATAAAAGGACATGCCTCTGAGGACTCCTAAGTTTTCGATTGAGTTGAGCGCTTCAATGGCACCCAAGACGGCGATAGCGCTGTTTCCGCTCCCCTCTTCTACCTGTTCGGGGAGGTCTCTGATAGCAAAGTAGTTCCAAGGTCCTTGAAGATGTTGGATTCCTTGCTTTAAAGCTCGTAGCAGGCGTATTGGCAGGCGTTTCAACTGTCCATCCTCCGGGCGACAGAAAATACCCCCGGAGCGTGGTACTTCATCATTGCTGCAACACATCAGCTGGACGTCGTAGTTTCTGATGTCCTCCACACAGAGAAACCACACATTGCGATTCTTGTACGGGGCCAACACCAGATTTGGTCTATGCTCTTCAACGTATTGCAGCATGTCGACCACCGCTCGGGAGTCTTGATCTCCCTTTATCAGCCTTCTTGCCAAGGTCGGGGTGGCTGTGTATATTTGTCTCCGACCTGTCTTGCTGTCGATCTTCTCTATTATTGCGTTCTCCAGGACCCTGAACACTCATTTGCCGACGACATCCGGCGTGCAGAACATCTTATGAAGATCTCCCATCATAGGGAGAGGTAGCAGTCGCTCCAGGGGATGTCTTCTTCATTGGCCTGCGACCTCAAGACCTTATTCAGTAGCTTCTGGTCTCTGATCGTCAGGTTCCCGACGGCTCTTCTATCGAAGTCGGCCATCTCGAAGGAGGGTATCTCGGACGGCTCACGGAATTTGTCCGCAAACGAGCGCTTTCCTCGGGGTGGATGTCTGTTATTCACTGTGTAGACATCCCCCACCTCTCCCTCGGACTCATTAGATGAGTCTTCCCCGATGCTGATGTCTGCGCCATCATCTTCAACTTCATCCAGGGGGATGGAGACGTTAGCATCTCCCAAACCCAAAGAGCTCTCCTGTCTGCTGGGAGACCCTTCGGCAGATCTTTGTTGTGTCCCATCCTCGGGCGTTGATGATCGCCCGCTAGAGGAGGAGGATGGGGACGCCATTCCCGAGGGGGAACCTGAAGAAGAGGAACTAGGGTTCCGGCTGGGAGGTGACGGTGACCGTATCGGCTGCCTTTGGCGTGGATGGTCATCACTTCTGTCCATCCTCTCCTCGAGCCTGTCAAGCCGTTGGAGAACTTGCTGCATTGTTGCATTTAAGGCCTCTAGTCCGCCGGGTATGCTCACTAGAGCCAACAGCTCTCTCTCTTGGCTGTTCAACCTGATCTCGTGGTTGTCCTGCTTGTCTTGAAAATATGCAAGTTTGTAGGTCAGGGAAGTACAAGTAGCAGAGTTGATGGTTGTTATCTCCCGCAGATCGTCGAGTTCATTTCCGAGCATCTTTCCGAGTGACGGAGGGGGTCCGGTGGATCTCCCTTCCATCCTCGTGACATCTAGCCCGCGTGAAGGTCCACCCGGAGAGGTAGAATCTATGAAAATTGTTCGCGAACCAGATGCCGCCAGGCGGGGAGTCGGCGCTTTTTTAGGTGCTGCCGCCTTGCCTTCTCTTCTGATTGGGGATGGCCGTGGTGAGGGCAGACTTTGATCCACCACTGCACTGTCGGCGATCTCCTCGACTGCTGCAGGCGGGGACTTCGGCGGCAGGGATGGTGTTCTTTCGAGTTCCCTCATGATCTTGTCGAACATCACATTGTTGTTGCCCCGCTGAAGCTCCTCTCCCGCCTCTGCAGTTTTAGAAACACGGATGGGAACTGCGGCTGTCTCTTCCACGGCAGATCCTGAAGTTTCCGTCCCAGTGACCTCAACAATCACCGGCTCTTTCTCAGCCACCACTGTCATTGTTGATGCGGTGGCTGGTATGGTTGGAGCGATGACAGCTTGATTAGTAGTTGTCGCCGGCAGTTCTGGGGCTGGCCTCTCTGTGGCCCTAATCATGGTGGCGGTAGTCGTGTTATTAGCTATAGCTTCGATCTCGGTGGTGGTGAAGACCAACTTCTCCTTGTCGTAGTTGGCGTAGCGAGGAAGGGGAAGGAGTATGTCCGTCCTTGAAAACTTGTAGAAGAAACTTCCCCTCTCCTTCCTGATGATGTTGGTCCTCATCAGATATTTGGTGTCAAACACCTCATCGCCTTGCATTCTAGTATGGCTGCGCGGCTCGAATGGGTACCCGAGTCCTGCTGCGATGAGGTTGATAATACCGCCCATTCAGTACTCCTTAGTGGCCTCCTTCATTGGATGCAACCTGTTCAACAAGAACCAACCGAGGTTGATCACTCGGACCTCCATAATATGCCACATGACGTGGAGCTCTTTCGTGTAGATGCTGCTGGATTTGTTCTTGTTGAATAGCAAGCATGCCACCAGCTTGTGCACGATCCTCCAGAAGCAGGAGTGCACTGCCACGACCTTTGCTCCCAGCTTAAACAAAGATTCGCCGGTAAGCCTGCCCCAAAACTCCA
This sequence comes from Alisma plantago-aquatica, assembly GCA_963693085.1. NCBI lineage: Eukaryota > Viridiplantae > Streptophyta > Magnoliopsida > Alismatales > Alismataceae > Alisma > Alisma plantago-aquatica. The sequence goes on along the minus strand of OY856414.1, from coordinate 284,569,226 downwards.
CGGGATTGAACCCGTCTTCCTCGGTGATCCTCTCACCATTGTCCATCTGATTCTTCTCTTCCTCGCTGGAAGAGAAGATCTCGTTTAAGAGCTTCTCGAAGATGGCGGGCTCCGAATTGTACAGCCGGGCCTGTAGTCTGTCTGGCCCGCCGAATTTTTCTTTTTCTGCTGCTGAATTCCTCACCCGGTGGAGAGAGGACATGAACTCCATGGTCAGTTTAGTGTACAAAGAAGTCCGGCTGAAGCAGATCTTCTTTAGTCCTGCCGCCGCAAGGATGCTCTTCATCCTCTTCACGATCCCAAGCTCATCAAATGAGGCTCTATGGCAGAACCTGCTTGGCTTGTACATCTTGGGTACCAGCTCAGCATAGCGGCGAGCATGCTCGTTGTCTCTTGGCTCAAAACTCCCCGAAAAGGATTCCGGGAGTTCTAATGCTAGTGTTGGCACTGCTGCAAGTGGTGTTGGTGCTGGTACTGGAGTCGCAGCTTCTCCAACCCTTGCCTTCTTCTTTGTCCCCGATGTCCCAGCCTGTCCTGGGTTCGGGCACTTGGGTCTGGCAGCCTGCCCTTCAACAACAGTCTCAGGGTAGACCCTCCTGCCTTGCTCGTCGACTGGGACAGTGGTCATCTTAATGCGGGCCATCTCTGTAAGTCAACAAAAGAAATATCTTGATTAAATATGTTGGCCTTTGGAAGAAATATATTAAAGAATAGACGTGTGACCATGTATTATCCTGTACAAAAAACTGCCCGACACTCCTGTATTGGGCAACACACTGGTTTCAACAGCAAAGCCCTATGCCCGATACGTCGAAAGATTCAATCGTGCGATAAAGATAGGTCGGAAAAGCGATGAACGTGCGTCAGGTTTGTCACTAAAAAAGAAAGGCGTGATGGGAGATACGAGGGCAATAAGACGAGGTGCCCGATACATTCTTATTAAAGAAAAGCAGCGTATCGCCCGATAACAAAAATAGGCGATGCGATGCAACATCGGGCAACACGGCTATCACCCGACATTGGGTATCGGGCAACGCGAATCAAAGATACCCCGCACGACACCAATATCGGGCGACACACTGGTTTCAGCAGCGAAGGAAACTTGAGACCGATAAACTACTTGTAACAAGAAAAGAAGCGTGTCGGCCGACACGATCTGTTGGGCTATACCTCGCTGTGATCTGGGCTATCGGGCGACACAAGAGAATTGCAGTCTCACTCGACATGGGAGTGTAAAAACAGCAAGGTAAGGAACCCGACACGGTAAAACTCGCTTTCCTTTTATAGCGACTAAACAGTAAAACCCGGACGCGCGTCGACCGTCAGCTTCAACGCGTAAGTCGGCAAGCCCAACCGTCAGCATGAATGTTGCGCTCCACGAAGCCTCACCGCCTGATAAGGGTGTACTCAAAGCGCTGGTGTCACGACCGTCTCGCGAAAACATGATTAACTAATGCGGAAGCGTTCATCAAGCAGCGGATTAGCGAAAATCACTAAAAATCAAAACTTTTTGCAAAGAGATCCACACATAGGAAATCTTTTCCAACAAATGCCATTGTATATCATATACATTATGTTTCAAATGTACATATCCTGTACCATCTCTTTCCAGAGACTACATCATCAGCTGCCTTATAAACATATATGCAGACAACATACAAATCTCGAGGCATCAAGCCAAAACCTCAGACTGATATATCAAAAACACTGACTAAAAACTACGAGGACCTGAGAGTACAGAGACGACACATAGGACTACTATCTATATGACTAGACAGACAATATCTCCACGTGAGATCTTATTGCTGTCCCTGCTGTTGCTGTTGCTGCTGCTGCTGCTCTTTCCCTGTTCTAGGGTTTCTGCTCTGCCTTTCATGCATACCTAAAAATGTTTCCCACGGGGGTGAGACAATTGTAAATTGCCCCAGCGAGAGATATAACTCTCCGCCAGAAACATTGTTATAGCAGATTATGAAATCAAACTGAGCAGGGGTTACTTTTACATTAATAGGCAGAATTATTCTTCATAGAACAGAATAAGAAAATCTCCATTTTCAATAAGAGCATTGCATCTACCCATGGTAGACTTATAGTTCATCCATCTACTTGTAATGAATACAACATATATGAATAATCATCAATGAACTATAGATATATAACAGAAATGTAACATCAGCCAAGTTCTTTAGCATAACTTATTAACACAAATGCTACAAAGAAACATGATACTTGTTACCCACATCACACATGGCTCACAAGGCCATTCATATCTTGTCACCTCTCACTAGGAAACAACTTATTCACATGGCTCACAAGGCCATTCACATCTTGTCACCTCTCACTAGGCAACAACTTATTCACATGGTTCATAAGGCCATTCACATCTTGTCACCTCTCACTAGGCAACACCTTATTCACATGGCTCACAAGGCCATTCACATCTTGTCACCTCTCACTAGGCAACAACTTATTCACATGGTTCATAAGACCATTCACATCTTGTCACCTCTCACTAGGCAACAACTTATTCACATGGTTCATAAAATCCGTACACATTGTTACTTTTATTAAGAAACAACAACATTAACGCACAAAAAGCCAATCAACATTTATTATATAAATGTCACAGCCCAAACTTGGCTATATTCATCATCTCATCATACCTGCATGGTTATTAGGCATGATAACAGTCATACAAGATATTCATCACATCATGTGATACAATAGTAACACCATCATTCCTTAACCAGGAATTAGGATTCACTATCAAACATGGCTTATCATTCCCTTTTCCCCAAATTAGGGTTAGGGTTCCCCATTTCTCATTAATTCAGACCCTCTTGAATTAACCAACTTTATCTTGTATTAAGGTATTTCCCCTCTTAATACATTCCATCACAGAATACTCACCCTTAACATATAATGCATAGGCCACACATTAGAATTGTCCAGCTATCTCACATGATATGGACTTATCTTAGTTTAAGGTATAACTTTATTATAAAGTTGCCTATAAACAATCGCAATGATACACCCTCAACTCGGGTTTCATAAGGATACACCCTCAACCAGGGTTCACAATAATACACCCTCCACTAGGGTTTCACAAGGATACACCCTCAACCAGGGTTTATAAGGATACACCCTCAACTAGGGTTTCACAAGGTTACACCCTCAACCAGGGTTCACAATGATACACCCTCCACTAGGGTTTCACAAGGATACACCCTCAACTAGGGTTTATAAGGATACACCCTCAACTAGGGTTTCACAAGGATACACCCTCAACCAGGGTTCATAAGGATACACCCTCAACTAGGGTTTCACAAGGATACACCCTCAACTAGGGTTCATAAGGATACACCCTCAACTAGGGTTTACTAATCATGTATTGGATTCATGCATTTGTTATGAATTATTGATTAGTACCATTAAGGGTATCTCTCACCTAATTACATTAGGTTTCCAAAAAGGTTTGATCAATCGGACCTTCAATAACATGGGGTGTCCAATTGAATTAGGGTTTCCAATGTTGATTCCTTCAATCATTGAATTCATGGAACCAATCATCAATTGGACCTATACTCATACTTCAATTGAGTTTAATAGGTCAACCTTAAACTGATTTGACCCTCAATTGATCATCAATTAGGGTTTTATTCAATTGAATTAGGGTTTGGAATCGAAGATCCAACAACACTCATCAATGCAAGATTGGTTACTTTGCAACTATTGAACCATTATCCAAATTGGGTATGACCTGACCCCAAACGGTCTTGAGGTCGTTTGGATGACCTCCAAACGGTCTTGAGACCGTTTTCCCATCATATCACTCAAATCCAAGCCATCCAATTAAGGTTTGGATCATTGGATTGATCACCAAATCAGCATTGCATTGTATAACAGCTTGGTACCTTTAGACCTTCAAACACCTAACCATACTCAACCCTAGACCTCCAAACGGTCTTGAGGTGACCCCAAACGGTCTTGAGACCGTTTGGATGATCCCCCAAACGGTCTTGAGACCGTTTGGGCTAATCAACCCAAAATCTCAAATTAGCTCATTATGATTTCAGCACTGATTTCAATTAGGGTTAGCCCAATTGATTAGCCTTCAATTCATGACTCGTTTGGAATTAATCCATCAAATTTGGTGAGTCATTAACCAACATCATTAGGAACAGTAATATCAAACGGTCAACGCTTGTTCAACTCCACCAAATGGTCTTGAAACCGTTTTCCCAAAAAGTTCAATTAAATCAGATTGAAAATCAGCACTTAATCCAATTAGGTTTCCCTAATTGATTAGGCTTCAACTCACGATTCCTTTGGAGTTAATCCCTCAAATTTGTATGGTTATTAACCAACATCATTAGGAACAGGAATCTAAAACGGTCAACGCTTGGTCAACCATCTCAAACGGTTTTGAAACCGTTTTCCCAAACAGGTCCAGTTAATCTGGTTGAAAATCAGCATTTAATTCAATTTGATTTGCCTAATTGATTGGCCTACAACTCACGATTCCTTTGGAGTTAACCCCTCAAATATGGAGGGTCATTAGTATAAATAATTAGGAACAAGATTCCCAAACGGTAAATGCTTGGTCAACCATATCAAACGGTCTTGAAACCGTTTTCTCCCAAACGGTTTCAAACCGTTTGCCCTTAAACGGTTTGCTGAAACCGCATAGCCAATCAAATTAAAACGATTTGGAATAGCTATCAAAACCATTTGGCTTGGTAATTTTCTTTGGATAAGCATCTAGATGATGTCATCATCCCCTTCCTTCGAACAACCAAGAACAGCAACCGTTCTTGATGGAAATTGTAGCAAAGAAACAAGAGTGTATCAAATTGAAGAAATCAATCAACAAAGCATAGAGAATTGATGCAATAGCAATGTTTAAGGGTTTGAGTTATAAAACCCGCCTCCAATTGAGATCCAAAGCTCCAAGCTCACACCATTAATGGTGGATTAAGCTCTTACAGCTCCCCTTAGGCTCGTCCTCAAGCTTTTGGATGAAAAAGTTGGCTAGGGTTGAAGAGGAGATCGAAATAAGAAGGAATCCATAATTTATTTTTGATTTCCACCATGAAATTAAGGAGAACGAAGGTCAAGGGCTTACCCACAGGTTGGGGACGTGCTCCCTGCTCCTCCCTAGCTCCTTGGTCGGTTTTTCAAGCAAGGGCAAGAAGAAAATCTGAAAAAGGCCTTGGTTTGGGCTTGGAAATGGCACTTTTATAAGGAAATTGATGAGAGAGAAAATGCATTATTAAAATGCATTTAATTCCAAAAATAGTACCACCTCTTCCTCCTTGGTTTGATTGAACACAAAGGCATCTCAAACCACCGAAATCACTTCCATTATCCATGGATTAAAGGAAAATAAAATAAGCACCTTAATCTATTATAATATTAATATATCTTTTTTGAGTGGAAATTCTTTTCCTTATAATAAGGTGAGTGGAATTTCACCTACTTAGGATATTTTCGTTCCTTATCTTGGAAAAGAAACTTCCATCCTTATTCAAAATCAACCAATAACATTTTGGTTGAAGGCCCTTTAATTAATACATTCATTTTTGCCCTAAATTGAATTAGGGTTTCACTTAAGATTAAATCTTGATTATTTTAATATCAAGATTCTCTCTCCTCCAACTTAATTCAAATGAGATGCCCCTCTCATTTTCTTTTGTCTACAGTATGCCAAGAAACATTAGGGACCTTATTGAAGTGGTAATTTGCATATTGAACCCTAGGTTTTGGGTAAATTGCACTTTACACCAAAACTGGGTTTTAATGCACAACATTGTCCAACAAGCTCTATCTTGGTGTCTAGACTTGTAGAAACATTACCACTACATCATATTCATTCTTATGATGTCACAACATCATAGGAACATCTTATCATGCAACATTTGCAATTTAACCCCTCCAATTTGGGCAATTTGCACTTTAGTCCAAAATAAGCAAACATTGCTTCAACATTGTCCAAACAGGACCAAAATTGAAACATAAGTTCCTCATGAGCCCTAATTACTTTTCCCAAGGTAAGATTAAGAATATACTCAGCCTTATTAGGCAAAACATCTAGGTTTAATTCATAACCCAAGTCAAGGATGTTATAAATTATAAACCCCTAACAAGGATTTCGTCCTCGAAATCCCAGGAAAAGGAGGGATAGATTATTCATTAATCATGCCCTCAAGTCTCCAATATCATCTCAATATCATGGAGATATCATGAACTCTGTGATTCCATACAAAGCTCCTTTCATTAATTCAACCTCATCAATGTTTATTGTTTATGCAAGGCATAAACCCCTAACATATGATGTTCATATCATTGAAAAGAAGAAGCATAAAAGAGCATACTTCTATCATCACCCATGAATATTTACTAAAAGAGAAACATATATATATCTAATAGAGATAATTCATTCGGCAATCCACTGAGTAAGTTCACTAAGTATCCACGGAGCAAGTTCACTAAGTATTCACGGAGCAAGTTCACTAGGTATTCACAAAGCAAGTTCACTAAGTATTCACGGAGCAAGTTCACTAAGTATTCACAGAGAAAGTTCACTAAGTATTCACGGAGAAAATTCACTAAGTATTCATGGAGAAAGTTCACTAAGTATTCACGGAGCAAGTTCTCTAAGTATTCACAGAGAAAGTTCATTAAGTATTCACGGAGCAAGTTCACTAAGTATTCACGGAGCAAGTTCACTAAGTATTCACGGAGCAAGTTCACTAAGTATTCACGGAGAAAGTTCACTAAGTATTCACGGAGAAAGTTCACTAAGTATTCACGGAGCAAGTTCACTAAGTATTCACGGAGCAAGTTCACTAAGTATTCATGGAGCAAGTTCACTAAGTATTCACGGAGCAAGTTCACTAAGTATTCACGGAGCAAGTTCACTAAGTATTCACAGAGCAAGTTCACTAAGTATTCACGGAGTAAGTTCACTAAGTATTCACGGAGCAAGTTCACTAAGTATTCACGGAGCAAGTTCACTAAGTATTCACGGAGCAAGTTCACTAAGTATTCACAGAGAAAGTTCACTAAGTATTCATGGAGTAAGTTCACTAAGTATTCATAGAGCAAGTTCACTAAGTATTCACGGAGCAAGTTCACTAAGTTTGTTGAGAATATCCACATATCATGTTCACTAAGTTTGTTGAGAATATCCACATAGCATGTTCACTAAGTTTGTTGAGAATATCCACATAGCATGTTCACTAAGTTTGTTGAGAATATCCATATAGCATGTTCACTAAGTTTGTTGAGAATATCCACATAGCATGTTTACTAAGTTTGTTGAGAATATCCACATAGCATGTTCACTAAGTTTGTTGTTGGGGATGTCACATAGCTTTCCCTCTTTTGTTTAGGGTTGGAATTGCACAAAGCATCTTCCTTTATTGTAATTGCACAAAGTATCTTCCTTTATTGATTCCATATTTCTTATTTCATGATACTCATTTGATTTTATCAGAATGACTGCTTGATCAGGGCAATCAAAAAGATATCAATCTAATGAGTTCCATACTTGCCTTATCTTCAATAACCATATACCTGGCCAGGGTATATAAGTATTAAGATTAGGTAGTATGTACTTTATTTACTATCATATTCCTCACTTTTCATACCATTATACACACAGGATTTTCCATCTCTAGATTTTCTTCAGGCATCATTTCTATATCTCTCTCTTGCCTGCTCCCATGCACCTTTTCCTAGTGCAACATTGCTTCTTCCTGCAGCAACCTCCTCATGTGACCCAGTCATCTTTAAGTTCTTCTTCCCTTATACGAGCAGAAGGCACTTTCAGATACACTGGATGACACCAGAATAGACTCTACTACCTTAGTCCTATGTCTCTGTAGACTCAGCGAACCTAGAGCTCTAATACCACTAAATTGTCACGACCGTCTCGTGAAAACATGATTAACTAATGCGGAAGCGTTCATCAAGCAGCAGATTAGCGAAAATCACTAAAAATTAAAACTTTTTGCAAAGAGATCCACACATAGGAAATCTTTTCCAACAAATCCATTGTATATCATATACATTCTGTTTCAAACGTACATATCCTGTACCATCTCTTTCCAGAGACTACATCATCAGCTGCCTTATAAACATATATGCAGGCAGCATACAAATCTCGAGGCATCAAGCCAAAACCTCAGACTGATATATCAAAAACACTGACTAAAAACTCCGAGGACCTGAGAGTACAGAGACAACACATAGGACTACTATCTATATGACTAGACAGACAATATCTCCACCTGAGATCTTATTGCTGTCCCTGTTGTTGCAGTTGCTACTGCTCTTTCCCTGTTCTAGGGTTTCTGCTCTGCCTTTCATACATACCTAAAAATGTTTCCCACGGGGGTGAGACAATTGTAAATTGCCCCAGCGAGAGATATAACTCTCCGCCAGAAACATTGTTATAGCAGATTATGAAATTAAATTGAGCAGGGGTTACTTTTACATTAATAGGCAAAATTATTCTTCATAGAACAAAATAAGAAAATCTCCATTTTCAATAAGAGCATTGCATCTACCCATGGTAGACTCATAGTTCATCCATCTACTTGTAATGAATACAACATATATGAATAATCATCAATGAACTATAGATATATAACAGAAATGTAACATCAACCAAGTTCTTTAGCATAACTTATTAACACAAATGCTACAAAGAAACATGATACTTGTTACCCACATCACACATGGCTCACAAGGACATTCATATCTTGTCACCTCTCACTAGGAAACAACTTATTCACATGGCTCACAAGGCCATTCACATCTTGTCACCTCTCACTAGGCAACAACTTATTCACATGGTTCATAAGGCCATTCACATCTTGTCACCTCTCACTAGGCAACAACTTATTCACATGGCTCACAAGGCCATTCACATCTTGTCACCTCTCACTAGGCAACAACTTATTCACATGGTTCATAAGACCATTCACATCTTGTCACCTCTCACTAGGCAACAACTTATTCACATGGTTCATAAAATCCGTACACATTGTTACTTTTATTAAGCAACAACAACATTAACGCACAAAAAGCCAATCAACATTTATTATATAAATGTCACAGCCCAAACTTGGCTATATTCATCATCTCATTATAACTGCATGGTTATTAGGCATGATAACAGTCATATAAGATATTCATCACATCATGTGATACAATAGTAACACCATCATTCCTTAACCAGGAATTAGTGTTCACTATCAAACATGGCTTATCATTCCCTTTTCCCCAAATTAGGGTTAGGGTTCCCCATTTCTCATTAATTTAGACCCTCTTGAATTAACCAACTTTATCTTGTATTAAGGTATTTCCCCTCTTAATACATTCCATCACAGAATACTCACCCTTAGCATATAATGCATAGGCCACACATTAGAATTGTCCAGCTATCTCACATGATATGGACTTATCTTAGTTTAAGGTATAACTTTATTATAAAGTTGCCTATAAAAAATCGCAATGATACACCCTCAACTAGGGTTTCACAAGGATACACCCTCAACCAGGGTTCACAATGATACACCCTCTACTAGGGTTTCACAAGGATACACCCTCAACCAGGGTTTATAAGGATACACCCTCAACTAGGGTTTCACAAGGTTACACCCTCAACCAGGGTTCACAATGATACACCCTCCACTAGGGTTTCACAAGGATACACCCTCAACCAGGGTTTATAAGGATACACCCTCAACTAGGGTTTCACAAGGATACACCCTCAACCAGGGTTCATAAGGATACACCCTCAACTAGGGTTTCACAAGGATACACCCTCAACTAGGGTTCATAAGGATACACCCTCAACTAGGGTTTACTAATCATGTATTGGATTCATGCATTTGTTATGCATTATTGATTAGTACCATTAAGGGTATCTCTCACCTAATTACATTAGGTTTCCAAAAAGGTTTGATCAATCGGACCTTCAATAACATGGGGTGTCCAATTGAATTAGGGTTTCCAATGTTGATTCCTTCAATCATTGAATTCATGGAACCAATCATCAATTGGACCTATACTCATACTTCAATTGAGTTTAATAGGTCAACCTTAAACTGATTTGACCCTCAATTTACCCTCAATTGATCATCAATTAGGGTTTCATTCAATTGAATTAGGGTTTGGAATCGAAGATCCAACAACACTCATCAATGCAAGATTGGTTACTTTGAAACTATTGAACCATTATCCAAATTGGGTATGACCTGACCCCAAACGGTCTTGAGGTCGTTTGGATGACCTCCAAACGGTCTTGAGACCGTTTTCCCATCATATCACTCAAATCCAAGCCATCCAATTAAGGTTTGGATCATTGGATTGATCACCAAATCAGCATTGCATTGTATAACAACTTGGTACCTTTAGACCTTCAAACACCTAACCATACTCAACCCTAGACCTACAAACGGTCTTGAGGTGACCCCAAACGGTCTTGAGACCGTTTGGATGATCCCCCAAATGGTCTTGAGACCGTTTGGGCTAATCAACCCAAAATCGCAAATTAGCTCATTGTGATTTCAGCACTGATTTCAATTAGGGTTAGCCCAATTGATTAGCCTTCAATTCATGACTCGTTTGGAATTAATCCATAAAATTTGGTGAGTCATTAACCAACATCATTAGGAACAGTAATCTCAAACGGTCAACGCTTGTTCAACTCCACCAAACGGTCCCAAAATGTTCAATTAAATCAGATTGAAAATCAGCACTTAATCCAATTAGGTTTCCCTAATTGATTAGGCTTCAACTCACGATTCCTTTGGAGTTAATCCATCAAATTTGGAGGGTTATTAACCAACATCATTAGAAACAGGAATATCAAACTGTCAACGCTTGGTCAACCATATCAAACGGTTTTGAAATCGTTTTCCCAAACAGGTCCAGTTAATCAGGTTGAAAATCAGCATTTAATTCAATTTGATTTGCCTAATTGATTGGCCTACAACTCACGATTCCTTTGGAGTTAACCCTTCAAATTTGGAGGGTCATTAGTATAAATAATTAGGAACAAGATTCCCAAACGGTAAACACTTGGTCAACCATATCAAACGGTCTTGAAACCGTTTTCTCCCAAACGGTTTCAAACCGTTTGCCCTTAAACGGTTTGCTGAAACCGCATAGCCAATCAAATTAAAACGATTTGGAATAGCTATCAAAACCATTTGGCTTGGTAATTTTCTTTGGATAAGCATCTAGGATGATGTCATCATCCCCTTCCTTCGAACAACCAAGAACAGAAACCGTTCTTGAGGGAAATTGTAGCAAAGAAACAAGAGTGTATCAAATTGAAGAAATCAATCAACAAAGCATAGAGAATTGATGCAATAGCAATGTTTAAGGGTTTGAGTTATAAAACCCGCCTCCAATTGAGCTCCAAAGCTCCAAGCTCACGACATTAATGGTGGATGAAGCTCTTACAACTCCCCTTAGGCTCGTCCTCAAGCTTTTGGATGAAAAAGTTGGCTAGGGTTGAAGAGGAGATCGAAATAAGAAGGAATCCATAATTTATTTTCGATTTCCACCATGAAATCAAGGAGAACGAAGGTCAAGGGCTTACCCACAGGTTGGGGACGTGCTCCCTGCTCCTCCCTAGCTCGTTGGTCGGGTTTTCAAGCAATCTAGAAGAAAATCCGAAAAAGGCCTTGGTTTGGGCTTGGAAATGGCACTTTTATAAGGAAATTGATGAGAGAGAAAATGCATTATTAAAATGCATTTAATTCCAAAAACAGTACCACCTCTTCCTCCTTGGTTTGCTTGAACACAAAGGCATCTCAAACCACCGAAATCCCTTCCATTATCCATGGATTAAAGGAAAAGAAAATAAGCACCTTAATCTATTATAATTTTAATATATCTTTTTTGAGTGGAAATTCTTTTCCTTATAATAAGGTGAGTGGAATTTCACCTACTTTGGATATTTTCGTTCCTTATCTTGGCAAAGGAACGTCCATCCTTATTCAAAATCAACCAATAACATTTTGGTTGAAGGCCCTTTAATTAATACATTCATTTTTTCCCTAAATTGAATTAGGGTTTCACTTAAGATTAAATCTTGATTATTTTAATATCAAGATTCTCTCTCCTCCAAATTAATTCAAATGAGATGCCCCTCTCATTTTATTTGCTCTACAGTATGACAAGAAACATTAGGGACCTTATTGAAGTGGTAATTTGCATATTGAACCCTAGGTTTTGGGTAAATTGCACTTTACACCAAAACTGGGTTTTAATGCACAACATTGTCCAACAAGCTCTATCTTGGTGTCCAGACTTGTAGAAATCTTACCATTACATCATATTCATTCTTATGATGTCACAACATCAGAGGAACATCTTATCATGCAACATTTTCACTTTAACCCCTCCAATTTGGGCAATTTGCACTTTAGTCCAAAATAAGCAAACATTGCTTCAACATTGTCCAAACAGGACCAAAATTGAAACATAAGTTCCTCATGAGCCCTAATTACTTTTCCCAAGGTAAGATTAAGAATATACTCAGCCTTATTAGGCAAAACATCTAGGTTTAATTCATAACCCAGGTCAGGGATGTTACAGCTGGTTGGGTTGCCCCCCGTGAATCGTGAAAACAAAACGGGTTAAGCTGCGGCTGATGAGTAAAACATCATTGGCCTAGGACTAAGCTCCCTGCCTCAGATGGCATTACCCATCCTGGTTAATAAAACTAAGGCAGTGACCCACAAAACATAAGAGTCAGTGCATGTGGCGCATGCACCGCCTCGAGCCTTATTACATACCAAATGTTCGTAATGTTTGTTCTATAGGAAAGTAAATTGCAATCCTATTCTAAGAAATAAAATAAAGTAAAGCTCGGGTTGCCTCCCGAGAAGCACTGCAGTTATCGTCTCCAGCTTGACGGCTCCAGTTTACTCCTTATCTTCCAGCATCATCCCGTTTCCGCAACTTGATCTCGGCCTTCCATCTGTCACAGCCCTGGCCTCTTCGCAGGTTCGGTGTTTGACGATATCTTTCCTGAGGGGTTCTTCATCAGTTCGGCCATTTGAGCTAATTGTTGGTCAATCTGGCGTTGATGCGTCTGCATATCTGCCAGCTGGACCTGCAATGAGTTCAACACACCCGAATTTGATAGCGCACTTTGCGCAAGATGGTTATTAATTGTGTCCTGCTTCTTTGTGAAGTCAAAAAGCTGGCCGATTACGTCTGATTGGCTCAAGCCCTTGTCTTGATCTTTGTTCGGCCCTTGATATTTACCTTGTGCCTGAAAGTTTCCCTTCACTGACTGGAACTGACTGTTCTTGGTATATTGACCAGACCCCCTCTCTTCTCAAAAGCTTGTATTGGCTTAGATATAGCATGCAGCTGGTGAGAATTCTCAGCTGCATCTTTGTTGCCGTAGTTAAACCCGGGATGATCTGGCCTTTTGAAGTTCACAAAGGAGACATTTTCAGTCCGTTCGTCTTCCGAGTCAGAATCACTGTCTGCGTCTGGTCGGGTGTAAACGCAGTTGTCTACCCCATGTCCTCCTTCGCCGCATGTGACACATTTCATCACCTTCTCGACTGGCTTCTTACCTTTCCCGCCAGCTTCTCGCAGTTGTTTAACATCAGTGGCGATCCTCTGTATCTGCGAGGTGATGGACTCCAGCGCCTTAGATTCAAGGGTAGACCCTTCACCACCCTTCTTGACCTGTCCTCGGTCAGATCGATCAAAGTCAGCGCCGACCATCAGCTCGGCCATATTCTTGATGATCTTTTCAGACTTACTTGGTTTCTTCTCGAGGAAGTCACTGCCTGCCGCCGCATTTAGTGCACCCTTTCATCGGGGGTCAGGCCATTATAGAAGGTGGTGATGAGGAAGCTCGTCTTGTAATTATGATGGGGACAATCCCTCAGATACTCCTGGAACCGCTCCCAGGCGTCATGGAGACTTTCACTCGGCTTTTGCATGAAGGATGTTATTTTCTGCTTGTTTCTGACCGTTCTTTCAGTGGGGTAGAACTTGTTTACGAACGCATCAGACAAAGCTCCCCATCCGTTCAAATACCGGTGGGGTAACCCAAGATACCAGGACATGGCCTTGTCTTCTAGGGAGAAGATGAAGCCCTTACAGTAGATAACCTCTTGAGGGACTCCCCGCATCTTTATCGTATCACACATGTTTTTGAATGCATCGATATGGTGGTAGGGATTGTCGCTTTTCGAACTCCCCCTGAAGCTTTTGTTTTGAATCATAGAGATCACGGACGGCTTAAGCTCAAAATTTTCCGTGTTGAACCGCGGGGTGATGACAGGACATCTGGGGTTGTTGGCTTTTGTGGACGCCAACTCTCTTAACGTCTTCTCCTCCTCTTCGGAGTCGTTGCTATCGCTTTCTCCCCGACTTTGTTCCTGATCGTTCCGATTTCTTCTTTGCCTCTGACGGTGACGACGTCTGTGTCAGTGATGTCCCTCTTCGTACTCCCCTGAGTTTGGATCTTCTTGTTGATGGTCACCGTCGTACCTGTCGTTTTCTTTAGGTGGGGGCGAATCAGGCCTCCTCCTTTGGCGTTTGCCTTCAGAATGGGGTGGTTCAATGCGAGGTGGCATGACGGTTGGATTTGGTGCTCAGTGGAACAGATCACCGTCCTTCTGAGTACCTATTATTGGCACAAGGAATCAAGTTTAGAAGATAAATCTATTAATTTCGAACAGAGAATAATAGTAAAGAAGAAAAAGAGTGCTGTCAAGCTCATTGCTAAGCTTGAGGCACAAGAGTGTAGTTAGTGGATTCAGATTTGTCGACAGTACCATTTTTGCCTTGTCCCCAGCAGCGGCGCCAAAAAGTTGACCGGCCTAAATCGCGCGTCCTAAAATTGGAGGTGGATTTGAGGTAGTCGAGCTTTTACATTTATAAACCTGAATCCTTCTAGGCCCTCGCAACTTTGTTTACGGGGTCAAAGTAGATATACGGGGTCGAACACAGGGACAAGGGGGGTAATGTTGAGAACACGGAATCGACAAGCTACACTCCGGTAGGTATAAAGAGAGATAAATTCCCAAAAAAGGAAGCAGTAAGATGTCACAAATAAAACGAAGAAAACTATCTCCAACTGGAGGTCCTAGAAAGATTTAAGGTTTTAGTCATTTAGCAGTTTGTAGGGGTTTTCATGCAACAGAAACAGAAAGATAATGCTCGAGCTAAAGCGAGGTACGAAGGGTAAAACTCCGGTAAAACAAGCGGCAGTAGAACCAGTCCTGTACCCCTCCTCTCGAAGCAGGTACCTCTAACAAGGCATCAGCGCCCCTCTCGAGGTCACTGGACTAAAATTAGAGTGGAAAGGTCACTAAAGCAACTCCATTCCAGGCACTCTCGTACTCCAGAATCGGACCAAACACTAGAGCCACAACACAACTCTCGAAGTTGTTGCGACGGGAAAACACGATTCGTTAGCTAAGCAAAATGTGATCCAAACATGCAAGCTAGAGTTCGGATATCAAACATAGCAGTCATCCGACATTGTGCACCAGGCATAGAGCAACAAGTAATTAAGCATCTTCTATTCCCATAGACAAATAAAGGGTCTTAATTACAATGCATAAGTAAGGAATTAAATAACAGAAAGTAAAGATAGGTGTCGCCTCCTTGATGTAGAAGGACGACAGGGTGCTGTAGCTCTCCTGTCCGATATCGGTCAGAGGCCTAGCCCGATACAGAGGTGTCGGGCGACACACCCTCTCAGGCGGCACGCACTGACTGTCGAGCGTATCTCTCAAGGACCCTGGCCGATACGCTCATGTCGGGCGACACACCCTCTCGGGCGGCACACTCGACAAGCTAAGCGTATCGGTTTGATATCGTGTCGGGCTAAGAGCTACACATTTTTGTTGTCGGGCACTTGTGTCGCTCATCTACGTCGGCCGATATCGGCCCGCAGTGTCGCCTGGGACGGTACTAAGTGAACTGTCCCCTCCCTCTCGGGATGAGGAGAAGCTCACCTAGTGTCGCCCGCGACAAGCACTGGGGCACGACATGTATGCTCTCGCAGTCTCCTCGGAAGATAGCTCAACTGCCAACTGTCCGAATTCTAAAACTCCGAACTGTCTTTTCGGCTCCCTGTATCTGCTATTTATAGTCAGCTGGCTGGGAGGAGTTATGGTGCTCGAAGCGCCACGTGGCCCCCTTAAGTGCCGGTCGATGGACGGCCGATACAGGTATAGCTCGGCGCGGAGGTGTCTACTATCAGTCATGTGACGGGCGGCGCGCCTGCCGGTGGGTGGCTGTGTCGCCTGACAAGCTGGGTTGTCGGGGCGAGCCGGGCTCCCTGTCGGGTAGAAGGCGTGTTGTCCGTCAGCTTCTTCTCGCGCGGCACCTCTTTGTCGAGCGTCTTTGTGTCGCCCAACCCCTCTCGGGCAGGGGTTGTATCGGGCGTCAGGGAGGCCGAGACAGGCTTGGACTTATTCATGGGCCGGAGCGGCCTTATTGCCCAAAAACGAGGAAAACTCTGTAAAAGATAGGAAAATTGGATTAAGAGCATTGCTTGGCCAATTATTGCGAAAGTGCATACAAAAGAGAGGAAAATAGCTAAAAATGGCAGTTTTGATAACAGAAAAATAGTCTAGAATATCACAAAATTTGGTGTTATCACTACCAACATGCATGCATTAACACCATCATCAACAAGAGATAGATTCCATTCTCATAGATTAGGGTTTAGACAACAGGGATTATCTACTCAAGATCACCATGAGACATAACTCCAGATTGTAGATATTATCATCATCCTACTTGAAACCATGTTTTAAGAATATATTACTTGCATGTAAGGTAAGTGTAAACAATAACAGTGGAGAAAGTTATATAGCTTGCCTTCTCAATGATGAAGCAACTCCAACAACAAGGAATCTCTAAGAAGAGAGAGGAAACACTAACTTGATCACCACTTCGGCCAAGATAGTTCTACCTCCAAGAAAGAACAAACCCTAGGTCAAAAGAAGCAAGAATGAGAGCAAAAAGCCTAGGTTGAAAAGGCAAGAAAGAGGAATTATTCAACTCAATTAAAGCACTACCATGGAGTACCATGAATTCGGCTAAGAAGACAGAAGTTACTCTACCTCAATTAAAGCTCCATCATGGAAACTACATGGGTTCACTGTTGGGTTTTATGGGAGACAGAGAAGGCAGCAGAAAAATTTTCTTCTCCCCAAACCCAGAATAAAGGAATCACGTCAATGTCTATAAAGCAGGAAGGATGGTTTGTAGATACATACCTTGTCCCAAGGCTTGCTCGGTGATGTTACCTCACGGCTTGTACGGCCTTCACCTCTGGTCTTGGACGGTGTCTGTGTAGCTCCTGGTCTCACCGGGACTGTCGGGATTGACAACTGTCCTCCGAGCGGCAGAAATCTCCCACCTTTGTAGTAGTCCACACGGACTTCCTGGAACTCTGATCACCTTGTCGCATAAGGCACCAGAAGGAGTCGTACCCTCCTGTCGACTTACTAGTTACTGACACACTCTCCTACCACCAATCACCTTTCTGTAGTTGTCTTTCCCTTGTTATGCCTCCCTTATCGGGTAGTACTTGCTCGGGCTCTCTCAGTTACCACAACCAGAGAGAATGACAACTTTGCAGAGCAACTGGTATTCTGAGTTGTTCTTGAGAAGCCCCCAATACCCCTATATATAGGAGGGTCATGGGACAGGGTTCTCTACCCCGGGAAATGTGAGATTAAAGCAGGAGTAGAAGGATTCGAGATTTTCCACAAAATATGACAAATTGCACCAGTTGAACCGATCGGTTCAGCCCTGAACTGATCATCTGGGCCCTTGAGCCGATCAGTTTAAGCATGAGCCGATCGGTTCGTGGTCCTAGTCCAACTTGAATTGACTTTCAATGTTTATTTCCAACTAATCAAATATTAGTCCTTGTCCAAAATAAATTTGTACAACTGAAACAAATATGTATTTGTAAAAAAAGAGTCTTCTGACTTTCCAAACGATCTCGGTTGGTCACACGAATCGACCGGTTCAAAAATTGAGCCGATCATTTCATTAACACATGATACCATCGACTCACCACTTTGAGCCGATCAATTCACCACCCTGAGATGATCGGTTCATCCCTATGAGCCGATCGGTTGGGGCAACAGACTGTGCAAATCAATCAATTGTAGTTCCAATCAATCCGATACTCTAATCAATCGGTCCAACACCTTGAACACTATGATATTGAGCTATCAATTGATTGAGTGTTTAATTGAACTACTAAACTACTTTAGTAATCAATCTAAACAAGGTTTGTGGATAAACTCCTCTTTCAGGTTAAATTCTATGTGTGTGACCCTGTAGGCCCATTTCACGTTGGCAATAAAAATCCATAACACTTAGGACTTCACAAGCAAAGAGCGGTGCCTAGTCACACATCAATGTTACCCAAGTGAAATAGAAAGTTGGAGAACAAATTTCAATCCTACAATCTATGAATGGTGTTACAGTGAATGTATAATTCCTTTGTGTCTGATATCCAGAATGAACTCAAGGCATGAAACAATGATCCTGTCAACGTTCATTCACTTTCTTGATCTAAAAGTAGAATGGAGGAGATATGTATGACATCAATATACTGATTCACACATGCATGCACACACCTATCTCAATCCTACTCATCAAGTGGCCACGAATATCAAACACCCTCAGGAGGGAGAAATCCCATATCTATCACTCACCCCTAAAAAGCACCATGTGTCAAAGCCACCCAATCATCACCTTTATAACAACCCATGTTTCAGGACTGCATTTGATGATGTCAAAGTGTACCCAATGACATGTGTTGAGTGTAGTGATTTCAGGTCAAAGAATCACACTCACCACCATCACTGTGAGAACTGACTGTGACTACCATGTCATGGTTCCATGTGTCAAACTCACGGTGGGTCTGTCTGGTACACTTGTTCTCTAACAAGTACTTATGTGTTTGGTTTGATATCTCCATATCATGACTAACGATATTCTGTCATCAACAAACACCACAATCTAGTCTTGTGTTTCATTGCTATCTATCTACCTTCCACAATGACATCCGACTAGGGACATAATAAGAATGTACAAACTCTTAGCATCCGTATGATCTCATCGTTCAGGTCTTGAACCTGAAAGCATACATCATTGAGTACTGCCATTCTCTAGACATTCAATCTGTTCTATCATTATCTCATATGACTGAACCAAAAATAATTAGAAGCTTGCCTTTGATGTTTATCAAATCAATCTTAATGTATCCCACCAATCATCCCATGATTGGCTCTCAGGATATTACATACCAACAGACTCCCACTTGCACTGTGAGCCAATCACCCTTGAATCATATTCTTAGTGATCTTCAAACATGTCCCACATGTTACTATGCTCTAGTGCTTACTCAGTGAGTTATGGAAACACCTTGCCAAAGTCAGTATTAACTGCATGTCTCTCATCTCTTCATTGTACGTTATACGTATGAGATGGAGTTTCCATATATGTGATCTAGTATTCCTTTGCTAACCTTTAGCCACATTGCATGACCAATCATTCCTCATTTGTCATCAATGACCGGAATATCTATATGTTCATCTCATGAACTTCCAGATCCATATGGTATCCACTAATGTTCTCTAACACACAGATACTCTACTTTTTCCTTTTAAACGACTTTCTTGGAATGTTTCCATCAACAAACATTCACTTATATATATCTCATATATATTTTGCGATTAATTTTCTGTCCTTTTCAGAAGTTCACATCAGTGTAACTCTTTACAGTGAACCCTTCGTTATTTCCATAGAACTCGTACTTCTCAAGTACTTATCAAGTTCTTATGGTATTCCAGTAACCCTTACTGGAACTAGATAGACATCCACTCGTCATGTACCACATATGAGTTATCAGAATGATCATATCATATTGTCATGTCCTACATGCAAGGTGAATGCCTTTTATTCTTGCCATGTCCATACATGCAAGATAATGGGATGATTACATACATGATAGATCCATATCTATTCTTAGTGTTACCATTCTTCATAAGAATTGAGACACTTGGCCTTGGGATACTAACTCCATGTAACATGGACAAGTTTTCTCCCACTGAATCTGTGCACACTGAACCCTTTAATATAGATTGCCAATGTATGCTTTCTCTTATCAGGTCAAGAGGTTTTTTGAATACTATATCTATAGATCTCTATTCCTATCACATAGGAATGCCTCTATCTTCCTTAAAGATAATTTCCACTTTGGATTTCCATTCTAGAACATTTCCATTTCACATCAACATGTGGAATGTGAATATGCTCCTACTAAATCACATATCTCTTCTTTATCTTTGACATATCAGTCAAACCATTTGACTATATCATCAAAGTAAAGATCCAACTCTGAGTTGCTTGTACCTAATCAATCACATTGATTAGTCCATTGTAACTTATAGACTTCATTTGCATTAATGGATCCATAAAACTTATAGGTTGTGTCACATACACATCCTTGTTTTATTCCTCATAGGAATGTGGTTTTAGTATCCGTATGCCAAATTTTTTAGTCATTAAGTTGCAATAAAAAAGCATCATCCTTCTCAAAATGTTATCCATGTGTCTTAATGCTTAAGACTCATTCACACTTATGGATTTCATCCCAATGGGTGCTACCATCAAGGTCATACCTTATGGTTCACATGGAAGTCATTTAGGATGTAATGGTTATAAACCATAACTCAAAATCTGGTTCCTCATATTCATCTAGATAATTGACTCATCACATGACAACCTCATCACATAGATGATCGAGGTGTATCTGTCAAGGATATAAGAACTCACAACCCTTTGTGATTCTTAATGTCCTTTATTAGTGTATGGTATTCTTTATTTAACAAGAAATTAGTTATTGGATAATCATCCTATAACTCCTTAGAGTATGACTCCTTGTTGATTTAGACATCACCAAGCCTTAATCATGAGTTCACTATGATACACAATCATAATCACACATAAGGATGTCAAACATTTGGTCCAAGTATTTCATTCATTGATCTCATCAAGAATTAACACTTTACCAGATTCATACTTCATCTATGATATTCTTGAACACTTCAAGATATTCATATTGGTATTTCTCTAAACACTGTTTGAAGTACTAGCATTAACTCTAATAGGTATGTAAATACATCACATGTATTATACCTAATAGGATAATCATTCTCCCACTACCACTAGTGTTACGACCCCACCTCCCGATAGCTCCCAATTAAGGGAGACTGAGAGGTCGAAGCCACACCCATTACTTTCAAATCAAAGGTTCGACAATTAACCAATAACAACTATCAAATTTTAACAGACTAAACGGGAAAACTATAAAAAAATAAACTTTTGCATACCTTTTTGAAAACTTGGATCTCTAAACTTCTATCCCCTTATGGATTCTATTCTAACTAATCCTCCTTGTATTTTACTTCATGTATTTCACAATATGACGATTTACTATTTATCCTTTTGGCTTGTACCTAAAATGCCGACAAACAAAACGCCGGTCAGCCAAAGCTGGTACGTGGGGGAAACAATAAACGTGCAACTATGATAACAACGTAATCATTCAATTAATCATTTAACAACCAAGATTACATTTTTAATATAACTCCACGATCTATGAGTACCCTATCCTCTGTGCTATCCCTGCAGTGGACCCAGATACTACCTTCCTTATGGTAGATCCCCATTAAACCCCTCATGGTCCCACCTATAGGTGAACCAGTTTCTAGGGTTGAGTCACATGGCACTACTCGTAAGTAGCCCACTCATTAAATCATGACATGCTAATGAGTCTCATGGCACTACACTTGGTAGCCCAATTTCTAACCCACGATAACCTAGACCTTACTCTAGGTTACCCCTTTTTAGCCTTTACAAGCCACAGAGGTGGACCTAGATCTAGCCAGTTATACATGTATATTCATAGTGATAGTCATAGTCACTCTATAGTTGCATGGAATAAAAGCATCCAACAGTTATTTCAAGCCATGAGGGAAACGTCGATAAAATCCTCGAAAAACTAGTCGGGATAATCATAAGCGTAACCACATACCTAATTTGATGATTTCACAAGCATTAAGCAAATCCAACCAAGAATGCAATCCAAGCAAGCAATTCAATAGTCACATAGTTCCTGAAAAGAATATGTACTCTATTTATTACACACTTTATCAAGAATCAACTTTATTGACTTGGATTCACTTTCTAGGGTTTTTGTATCCATTTTAGGGTTTCATTTTGCAATTAGGTTTTCCCTTCATCTTTTACCATATTAAACCCTAATTTTATGCCATCACTCATAAACCCTAATTATCTCATCTATTCTTCAATATTAAGGTTATCTTAACAACATATAACCCTATTTTTAGATTTAAAGGTACCATAACCATTAATTTATTTCATTAAGCTTCTTTTACATTAAAGCTACTATCTTTATCCTTTTAATCCATGACAAGATCATTATGCGCATCTATCATCAATTCAAAGTTCATTATGGTTTAATAACATATGAACTCGATTCTACCTTTTATTCATGAGAAAACCCTAATCGCTACATTTAGGGTTTTTATCCATAATTAAGAACTTCAATGCTCAAAATAGATTAGAACCATCATATAACAACATTTTTCAAATTAAATATGATCTTATCCTCTTTGACCCTAAATTAGGGTTTCTAAATACTTAATCATTCTCATATGGGGTAAAAACCCTAAATCATGCAATTTTACATCTAGATCAGGTTCGAATTTAACATTATCATTCAATAGGTTATTAATACTTCAATTAACCCATTAAGCATACTATATTCAACCTTTAATCACAAATAGGGTTTTTAACTTAACTTTAATGCACTTTTCATCAACTTATTGTACTTTTGCAATTAGGAACGTAATCAATCTTTAATATTATTTTTATTGGATTCCTCTCGTTCTCCTGATCAAAATTCATATATTACATGTATTAATACGAGCTACCAATTTTTAGTTATGAAATTCACAAGGATTTACTTACTTGGCCAATCGGATTGCGCCACGTCACACAATACATGCAACATTGCCAAAAAGGTAACACAACCGAATTTCGACATTGCCCTCGCGTAAGTGAACCATGCTTCAGCCCACAGAGGGGTAAAAGTGTCCAAAGACTCCTGACTTCATCTTCAACCTCACACACCTACTATACGTCGCCTGCAAGCTTATTTGCGGTCCACCTCCACTCCTCTCTGGGGTCCGAGGGTTGCTACCAAGGGCTTCCCCAACTCCGCCGCACCTGGGCGCACCTGAAGCTCCCCCAAACTGTGGCTAATACGGCTGGTTCTCCGCTCATCGACCATGTTTTTGCGACCGTCACTGCAGCCTGACGGCATAACAAGCTTCAAATGATGTTTACAAAGGTTTGTAAGCTTCTTAATCTTATAATCAAGATAGTTTGTGTGAGCTCCCCCTTAATCTTATAGTCAATATAATTTAAGGATTCTAAGGTCACAATCAATATTAGATCATAATAGGTTGACCTTTTATGAGAGTTATGCACTAAAATTATGTTTTCAATATGATGAACACATTTTGAATCAAGATACTAAGATTAAGTGCAATATGATGATGTACAAATAAGCATTTTGTCAAGCTTATTTTAGGTCTACCTTGACTTTGACCATAGCACCCCTTGGTCAAACTTGATTTCAACCAAGAGGCAATTTCTGCAGATTTCCAATTTGAACACTTAAATGTGAAGTATAATTTCTACAGATTTTCAATTTAAAATGCATTTGTGCCATGAAGTTTTACTATTTATGCAAAATGGCATCTTCATATGATATAAATCACAATGATCAAATACAATATCCATTCATGGTTTGTATATATGGATCAAAGATTATTGTAGACAACCCAATGAAACACAATAATTATGGCACAATAATTATGATAGAACAGTTGAAGTATATCCACAATACAATGATCAAGATGGAAGCATGTAACTTCATGAAATACAATGATTATGATCATTTAAATTTTAATACACATGGTTCCTACATAGATAGACCAAGAAATACTTGGGAAAAACCATGTGAATTATGATAAAATAGTAATTTCCTTGATTTAAAACAACATGGTTCATAGTTTTTAATTTTAAGTCCAACCATGTAGAGGATAAACCAAAATAATCTCATTCAAAGTTCATAAATTTTCATCTTTAAGACAAACCATGAACATGCTTAATGAACTTTTTCAAGCAATGAATAAGGTATATTCAATATCATTCTTCATATAGCAATTTTGCAATATATTTAAATATTTCATATTTATAATGTTATGCCTTTATTCAACAATTTCATGATACAAAAGATCAATATGATTTAAAAAAATGATCTCAAAAATTCATTCGTGATTTGCATATTAAATCAATCATTAATAACAAATTGATGGCAAACTAGATTAATTAAAACAGGTTCAGCAGAAATGGATTCGGTCGAACTGTTTGTCGACTGAGTTTATCTCGGTCGACGTTTTCTCGACCGAGAATGCTGTTGTTTGTACATGTTTTATCAGGTTTGTTGCAAATTTGAAAACAGTAGCCTGCTCGGTCGACTATTTCTCGACTGACACTGTTCTCGGTCGAATAGTTTCTCGACCGAAAATGTTTCTGTACTGTTTCAGAATTGTTTTCAGTGAGTAAAACATAGGTTAATTATGTAATTTGAAAACTTAGTTTAGTTGAGATGAAACATTTAATATCAAAGTAACATTTAGATTGAATCTCAACTAATCATATACAATTCTCTAGGTTTTGAGAATCCAAACTAAAACAGATTAGTTGAAGATGTATATTTAAAAATTTTAATTACTTGAATCAATTTGTTATCTCATTATGTTAAGTTGAGATAGACATAGAGATAGACAACTAGAGTCTTTGGTCATATCTCAACTTAATTTCGTTCATTTAGTTTGGGGGTTTTGGAACCCATACTAACTCGACATCCTTTTTCTTGTAGGGGCATGAGAAAGAATAATGTCCAAGACGCAAACAATAATGACAACATATAGAATCAACCTCATATCTCTTTCTATGATTTTGTTCTAGGTTGTTCTTGGGTACATATGTATATTTGCCTTTAGGTATATACAAAGATTGATTTTCTTGTGCTTGTGACTTTCTCCAACTAGGTTTTTGATATGATTTTCTTTTAGGCTTATAACCTAGTCCTGTCCTTCCAATTTGATGATAAGAATCATTTAAGATTTTATCAAGAATACCATTGTTACTTAATCTACTAGCTTCTTGTTGTAACTTTGTAATCTCATCCATTATCTTCTTGATACCTAACTTTGCTTGATCTAGATTAGATGATAAAGAGTCTCTTTCTTTCACAATAATAGCATAATCTAGATGTGTACACAAAACAGGTTGTTTTTGAAGATCATGTAACTTTGCAAGTAATCCAACCTTTTCTTGAGATAGAAGATCGTAATTTGTTTCTAGAGTAAAAATATTCACATTACAATCACTTAGAGATGATTTCAAAGTATGATTTTCAGAATTAATGCTATCTTTTTCAAATCCAAGATCATTTAATTTAGCATACAAATCTTCATTTTCAGATGTGAGAGCAAGAAGTTTAGCATGTAACTCATCATTTGCTTTATTAGACTTCTTTAATTTCTTCTTGCACTCAATATACTTATTATGTGTTTCTTCAAGACTAACAATTAGCTCTTCTTTTGATAAATCAAGAAGACTTACCTCTTCTTCTTCATTGGTTGTAGCAATGAGGCAATTTTTGTGCACCTCTTCCTTCTTTTCTCTCCATGGACAACTAAGTGTTGTGTGGCTTGTTCCTAAGCACCAACTGCAACTTGTTGAAGATTGGTCCATACTTTTCCTTTGCTTGCGGTTGTAGACACCACCACCCTTCATTCTTCAAGACTCGATTAGAGCTCCTTGAAGCCTGCTCTGATACCAATTGAAAACCCACTAGAGGGGGGTGAATAGGGTTTTATGATATTTTATAAATAATTCAACCAAATTAAGCAACCACAAAAATATTGGACAAGGGGACAAGGATTTAGAGTGGTTCCAACTTTAGCAAATACTAAGACAGTCAATCCACTACCCAGTTGCTTACCCAACCGGGATTTTGAAAGTATTAAATTTTATTACCTCGCAAGGATATTACATAAAATTACAATACTTTTACCAAACCCTTCGGACAGCCTTCACCTAGAAGCAGTCTCACCAACCTCGAAGCAGCCTTATTTGAAGTAACCTCAAGCTCCCCTTGAAATAGCCTTCCTCTTGAAGTAGCTTCCCGCTGAGACATCCTTCTTGAAGTAGTGCAAAGTCCACCTTCTCCACTGAGAAGACCCTTCTCCACCTGAGAAGTCAAACTCTCTCCAATCCGTAGCCTCCAACCCTAGGAGTAGCAAGGAGAGTACAAAAGATATAAAGGAACAAGAAGGAAAAATAGAAATTACAATACCGTTGTAGCACAAGGCTTGATTTCCTATATCAAGCATTTTGATCTCCTAACCAATGTATATGAAAGTGTAAGTGTTGTGGGTAGGAGATGCTAGCCTATAGGACATGAAATTGGAGCAATGGGAATGAATAGCCAATTGTTGGAATTTCCCTATTTCTCACAAGAATGAATAGCCAATTGTAAGTATATGCTCAAGTGTTGCACAAGTGTGTTTTGGGTGTCCTATGGCTTGTCCTATTTATAGGAATGGCCTATGGATGCTTAAGGACGTTCTAGACACTTTCTAGGGGTTTTTAGTGCTTAACTAGCCGTTAGGTAACCATTAATTGCTTTAACAACAACTAGTTAATTAACTCTGAAAAGTGCAGACATAACTCTTCTCAGTCGACAAATTGTCGATCGAGAGTCCTTCTCGGTCGAGGATTTGTCGACTGAGGGACGTCCTGAAGCAAGTGTTTACAACATTCATTTCCAACTCCCAACCACCTTGTCTGCTGGGTCTAACGACTACTTGGGTCAATCTTGGTCGAGGAATTTGTCGACCGAGAGTGTATCGGTCGAGGAGTTTGTCGACCGAGAATGACCCTGTTTTAATGTTTTGAACTAGATACTAAGTGTGTGTATGAGTGTGCAGTTGTGACACTATTGTAGGGGATGACCTATCTAAGTGTTGTGATTGACTAGGGAAGATCTAACGCTTGATTTACATGATGTCTAAGTACTTGTACATTATATATCTTGTACAAGTCTTTACATTTGTTTACAATCATGATATTAAGGCATTTTGAAGCATATAGATCTTTCAAAGGGTTGTCATCCACCTTGTTCCTGCAACACTCAAGTAGCACGTTAGATCCACAAGGATGAAATGTTTGTCATCATTAAAACAAAGGGATTATAATAATGTCAAATTTAGCCAACATTTAGTTGTGGATGAGTCTGCCAGTTGGATGGTCATAGCTGTGGGTAATATATCATTGTACCCCAAATTGAATTTAGTAAATTTTTTGCAAAGACTATTACAAATTGCCATGTCTGAAACCACCATGTCACCTAGGATCCTTAATAACATCACTCCTCGGAATAGTTGGCAAGTCATAAGGAATCAATTAGAACCAAACATAATTTTCCCTATATTTAAACAATGGATTATCTTGTTATAAAATTTGTATGATGTGATTTATAGGAATACTCTAACTAGAGCAATGACACTCTCCGACAAAAATATATGAGATTTTTTTTTGAAGTTATAAGCACAAGAACATCTCTTCCTTCCCTCTATTTTTTCTTCTAAAAAAGAGAAGCAAAGAATCACCACCAGACAAAAATCAAGTCCGGGGTGGCATGCTTCCCAAAATGAAAACTCCATACCCCACAAAGCAAATTGATAAGTGTCACTTTGCAATATCAATCACTAAGATGGTTAATCCTAGAGTTTAAACCTTTTTTACTTCCGGTTTTAAGGGTAGTATAGAAGGGTCGATCCCACATGACAACTCTTTAGAGATTGTTTTTAGAACCCAAAGTTTGAAGAACTTGTTATTTGTTTTTGGTAATTTTTTTAAGATTTGGAACAAAAATCAAAAGTCAAGTTGGGGGTTTGATTGATTACACTAATGCAAGAAAGGAAATGCACTTAACAAGAATAAAAATGCACAAGGAAATTTTAAGATTATTGTTAACACAAGAAAAACTATATGAATGAAAAGACTAGGAATTAAAGAAAGCAAAAATATGCGGTGATTAAATCAAGAGATGGAAATCGAGGCTCGTAGGGGTTTTCACCTCCTTAGCCTAGGCGATAACAACTAATTCTTAAGTGACAATTCGATGAAGGTTTGCGAATTTAAAAACTCATAAGAGATAAACTCCACATGAGCCCATTGGTCTTGGTGCTCATGCCTCCTAGTTTATCATCCTAAAAGATGAAAATCTATGGTCATATCAAAACGTCTATGTAATCAATTTTATTGTTCTAAATACGGATTTCCATGGTCATTTCCATCCGGATTAACGTGGGATCCGAAGATCAACCGTTAATTGAAATCAATTACCATCTAGTTGGTTAAGAAGAAGTCGTTAAAACCATGGCTAAAGGGTTATTCCCCTTGCCTCGATAGAAGTCTACTCACTCATGGAGAAGGGGGAGACGGAGGAAGAAAGTACTGAAGCCATAGTCTAGCACAAAATTAGGAGGTTAATCCTTATGCTACAGACAATGAAATGGATTAGTTTTTAGTTCCTTGCTCCAGAATTAGAGAATGGAGAAAGAAGATTAAGACTAAAGCGGAATGAAGAGACAAGAACCAAGTATGAAAGAACAATGCTTGAAATAAAATCTACTTTATTGCAGAATAAGAAGATGATTATAAGAATAAAAGCTTCAGAATCCCAATACAAGAGAAATATCAAGATGCCCTAGGGAGGAGGAAGTGCCCCTCCTTTTATAGGAGAGGAAGGAGGCACTTTTACAATTAGGTTGAAGGGTTTTTTAGGCTGGCGGCTGGGATTTTTGCTGTCTGCGTGCCGCCAACCGACCGGTTCAGAAACGAACTGATCGGCTGGAAGATGCTGGAGTGTGGCAGCCAATCAATCGGATGCCAACCCTAATTAGGGTGGCGGCACAGTCGAAACCACCCAATGTCATTTCTTCTCATCAATAGGGCATCAACCAAGCGTTTGGTTTAGGAATCGGGTGATCTCGGCCAATCGTCTGATGAGAGTAGTGATCGAAACTTGAAGGTGAATCGAGTGTTTCACTTTGTCAGACGATCGGGTTGAAGAGGTGAGACGATCGGTTGATCAGATGAGACGATCGGTTCAGGTCCTGAAACTGTAATAAAATGCATATGATTGTCAGATTTGTGATAAAAATGAGAAAATATCAAATTGTGCAATTTTCATGAGATGAATGGAGTATTTCTATGTGACAAGCTTAATAATTCACAGAAAAGATATGTTGAAATAGCACACATCAAAATACCGCAGACTTAAAGTTTTGCTTGTCCTCAAGCAATTGAAAAATCAAAATGATTCAAATTTTTTGGAATCACAAGTTCATCCTCCCTAGATTAGCAATTCTTCTATCCTTTTCATGGCCAAGCGACCCATCTCCTAGAACCACAAATTGCAAGCACTATGTTTGTCAAGAAAACATTTTTCATAACTAATTTTTTTTAAACTTATACTTTGTAAAGACAGTCTTGATCTAACTTGCGCTTCGACACTCAATTTTTTTTGTTTGATTGTTGCACGGGAATAAAGAATTTGAGGTGTGATGGAAAAATCCCTCCTCTATTCGACTTGGGATCTAATTTTTTCATGGACTGGTGATTACACTGACCATAATTTTTGTGTGTGCCCTTTTTTTTGGCATCTTTTGATGGTACGCCCCTTTGTGGGGTATGGAAGAAGGGCATGCCACCCCAGACTTAGGGTTTGGCATGCGATTTATTTTTCCCGTGCAACAATTTTTTTTTTGAACTGTCGTTGCATAAGATAGAAGAGACAAGTAGCTACATTATATAAGAGTAAAAAATATAAGTTAATCTAATGCTAAAATTAAGAAAATCTACATTTTATTCTATTTGATACTCTAAGGCTTGCCACCGTTTCCAAAAAATGCTATCATGATCATAGGGAACTTGATATTGCAAAGTTTTTTGAAATAAATTTGATAATACAATTGACTTTTGAAGATAATGTACAACATTCAGCCGACTAGATAAAAGCCTTATGTTTGAAAGTAAACAAAGTAAACAAATAAAAATGCAGAAGGAAATGTTGAAAAGGGAAGATAAAGGGTGGATCACGTACCACCCACCCCCACCCCGGACTTAGAAATTTGCTCGACCCGAGCAAACTCTAAGAGTGAGATGGAGGGAAGAGTCACTGCGGTGGAGGGTGCTGCTGGTGGGAGGAGTAGTAGTTTTCCCAATAAGAAGAATCAGGGCCTAGATAACTTTGTTGTGCTCCGTACTCATCATAAGCTGGTCGACTAGGGGCATAGTGACCACAATCCACATGCCAAGACTCCTGCGAATGCTGCATTAGGTACATGTGATTGAGCTGGTGGCCCTATCTCTGCTGCTCTTGCTGAATCTCATCCAGCTGAGTTTGGATCTCGTAGAAGCCGTAAGGACCGGAGTCGTGGTCTGGTCGCCGCATGGTGCGACGTCTGGAAGGTGGCAGTGGCGGTCCAGTGTCATCATTGTGTGCCTCTAAAGAGAGGCTCCTCTTGTGAGGCTGTGGCTCGAGGATGGTGTCTGGATCTGGATGCTCCAGGTTGAATCTCTAGATATGGCCCGGTAAATCAGTCAACTCGTAGACGTAGTTTGCTGCTGCAAACTGCGAATGTAACGGGAGCTGGAGGACCACTTGAGTGTCTTTGACCACCGGTAAAAGTTTTTTGTTGCACTGGAAAAATAAATCGCGCACCAAACCCTAAGTCCGGGGTGGCATGCCCTTCTTCCATACCCCACAAAGGGGCATACCATCAAAAGATGCCAAAAAAAAACTCCATACCATTTATTATGCATCCAAGACCTTAGATGAAGCTCAGTGAAATTACACAATCACCGAAAAAGAAATGCTAGCCATTGTCTATGCATTCAATAAATTTCTCTCATATCTTGTTGGTTCAAAGGTTGTTGTTTACACTGATCATGCAACCATTCTCTACCTCATGACCAAGAAAGATGCCAAGCCTAGACTCATAAGATGGATTTTGTTATTGCAGGAATTTGATCTAGAAATCCTAGACAAAAAGAGATCTGAAAATGTCGTGGCTGACCACCTCAGTAGACTTAGCTATAGCCCCATTGATGAAAATCCGATAAATGAATCCTTACCCGATGACCAATTGCTCAAGGTAGACTCCCAATTTCCTTGGTTTGCTGATTTTGTAAACTATTTAGCTGCAGGTGTATTGCACCCCGAGTATACGGGACATTCTAAAGCTAATTTTTTACATGATGTCAAAAATTATTATTGGGATGAACCTTATTTGTTTCGTCTTTGTGCCGATGGCTTATATCATCGTTGTGTATCCCACAAAGAAAGCATCGCCATTTTGGAGCAATGTCACTCTGGCCCCTATGGTGGTCACATGAGTTCCCAAAAAATGGCTAGAAAAGTCCTACAATGAGGATTCTTTTGGCCCACCATCTTCAAAGACTCATATGATTATGTGCTTTCATGTGATCAATGTCAAAGGACGGGTAATATTTCCAAGCGTGACCAAATGCCTCTCACCTCTTGGCAGGAATTAGAGATTTTTGATGTCTGGGGAATCGACTATATGAACCCATTTCCTTCTTCTTATGGGTTTGCTTACATTTTAGTTGCAGTCGATTACGTGTCAAAGTGGGTTGAATCCATACCCACTAAAACATGTGACTCTAAACCCGTTAAGAAACTTTTTTAAAGATATCATTTTTCCTAGATTTGGAGTCCCTCGCACCGTCATTTCTGACGGGAGATCCCATTTTTTGGAGAAAAGTTTTGAGGCTCTTTTGAAAAAATATGGGGTTTATCACAAAGTCGCCACTCCTTACCATCCTCAGACCAGTGGGCAGGTAGAAGTATCCAACAAACAAATAAAATCAATTTTAGAAAAAACTGTTGGACGCACTAGGAAAGATTGGGTGTTAAAAATCAATGACGCTCTGTGGGCATATCGTACTGCCTACAAAACACCCATTGGCACCACCCCTTTCAGACTGATCTATGGTAAGTCATGTCATTTACCAATAGAACTATAACACAAAGCAAGTTGGGCCATCAAAACTTTGAATTTTGACCTTTCCATGGCTAGAGAGAAACGTTTCCTCCAAATAAATGAGCTTGATGAACTTAGGATGAGTGCCTACGAAAATGCAAGAATCTACAAAGACCGAACCAAAGTGAGGCATGATGGTCATATTAAATGCAAAGATATTAGAGAAGGGGATCAAGTTTTAGTTTTTAATTCAAGATTACGACTTTTTCCTAGAAAACTCAAGTCGAGGTGGTATGGCCCCTACATTGTAAAATGTGCTTACCCACATGGTGCCTTTCTCCTATGGGATAAAGTTCTGGGTGAGTTTAAGGTCAATGGGCACCGTCTTAAAAGATATATCACCACTGAAGATGTTGTCACTTCAGATTCAACCAAATTTCCACCCTTGCAGGATCTGAACCTCACTGACCCTTCAACTCCACCAGATTCCAATTAATCTGATCTTTGTCGAGCCACGACGTAAAATAAGGCGCTAGTTTGGAGGCATCCAAACACTATCTTCCCTTCTCGTTTGTTTTCTTATTTTTGTTCTTCGGTTATGTTTTTTCTTCTTCCTGCTATCAAGCCGATCGGTTACCTTTACCAGACGCTCGGTTCACGACTGATTTTGCGATGACTCGATAGTAAAATGACTGGTTGGATTTCTAGACGCTCGACTCGTCCGCCAACCGTTCCACAAAACTTGAATGCAACCTCCGTCTTTTACTGTTTTGTGTTTAGCGGCCAAGGCAGACCAGCCGATCGTCTGGATATCCAACCGATCAGCCCGTGGATCCATTGTTCTATATAACCCACCAGACGCAGGACCACTCTCCCATCTCCTCGCTTACCCTAGCTGCCTCCCTCACTATTCACTCAATCGCTCGAGCTTGTCACCTCTCCGACTGTAGTTCCGCCTTCTCTTCAGACGACCGCCTTGATTCTCAGCCGGACGTCTAAGGTCCAGCTCTTCGGCCGATCGGTTTTCCCTCAGATGGCCGTTTAGGCCTTTCCGCAAGAGTTGCTGACATGTTGTTTCAGCCGCCTGCCTGGCTGGGACGCCACCCGTCTCTATCGCCAGACAACTGATCGGGCCTGCATCGCCACCGCTCGAGCTCCTCAACAAGACAACCGTCAGCTTGGTCCGTTGAGTGCTCAGATCCAGACTCAGCCGACCGTTTGGTGTTTCCAGTCGCCCGTCTCAGATAGCCAAAACGCCCATTTCACCTACCAGACGATCGGTTGGTTTTCTCCCGACGATTGTTTACATCCTCAACCGATCGGCTTCTCTCTGCAGCAGTGATGTTCAGTCGCTTTCACAAGGGCAAAGGCAAAGCCCCTGCATCCTCTTCCAGGGATCCTCCTCTCCATTCTAGTTCTCATCTCGAAATCCATTTCTGCACGCCCTCTGCTACTGGTGAGTCTTCTCCCGAGTTAGTCGAGGAGATGCTTAGTGACATCGACGAGGCGGATGAGCTTCTCCGCGAGATGGAGGGAACTGAGAAGGCAACCAACGATCCAGACTCAACCACCCCCGTTCACCCCGTATAGCACCTATTCCGGGTAGCTACGACCAGTTTACTAGCGCTGACCACCGCCAGCGTTATGAGGATATGTTCACAATTGGTGTTTCTTTTCCTCGTTGGGCGTGCGACACAACCCTTGATGCTTTGGGCATCCGTGACGCCGTCGACAATATCCTCCGCAGCAACCACATCCTTATCTTTCCCTACCATGTCACCTCTATCTACTGTGATCTTACCCTTGAGTTTTTGAGCACTTTTCGCATGTTACACTGTTCTTTCGGAAACTCGAGTTGTAAATACCGGATTTTTGGGGAAAATCTGGAATCATCCGCCAAGAAAATCACTTCTTTTATCCTCGACGACAGGGATGACTATTGGCTAGAACAATCTATGGCGCGGCCTCATGACTCCTACCCAGACCATTACGACAGAGATAAGTTTTGGGCGGAGATCACCAGGCTTCTTCCCTGTCTTCCTAGTGGGCCCAAGGCCTTTTGCATTCACAACCCGGTGGTCCGTTACCTTCACCGTATTTTGGCTTGCACCATTTTCAGTGGGGAAGGTACTCAGGGCACAACTACTCAGGTAGAACTTTATGCTCTTTGGTGTCTTTTACATGAAGAACCTTTTAACTGGGGCAATGCTATCATTGAGCATTTTGGTACCCAAGCTAGCCGAGCCACTTCCTCCTCTTTTCGCATTGGCCACTATGTTACCCAACTCGCCATCTTTTTGGGCTACACCCACATCGCCTTTCCTCCGCTTGAGCTCAAAAATCACCTCATCAACACTCACTATTTGAAGAATAGTAGGTTTACCCGTTTGGGCACCGAGGGCATTTATTACCTTTCCTTTGACATTGGTCACATAATCCCCGACAACGACGCCAAATTGATAAGCGTCGCTTTGCAATATCAATCACTAAGATGATTAATCCAAGAGTTTAAACCTTTTTTACTTCCGGTTTTAAGGGTAGTATAGAAGGGTCAATCCCACATGACACCTTTTTAGAGATTGTTTTTAGAACCCAAAGTTTGAAGAACTTGTTATTTGTTTTTGGTAATTTTTTTTAGATTTGGAACATAAAGCAAAAGTCAAGTTGGGGGCTTGATTGATTACACTAATGCAAGAAAGGAGATGCACTTAACAAGAATAAAAATGCACAAGGAAATTTTAAGATTATTGTTAACATAAGAAAAACTATATGAATGAAAAGACTAGGAATTAAAGAAAGCAAAAGTATGCGGTGATTACATCAAGAGATGAAAATCGAGGCTCGTAGGGGTTTTCACCGCCTTAGCCTAGGCGATAACAACTAATTCTTAAGCGACGATTCGATGAAGGTTTGCGAATTTAAAAACTTACAAGAGATAAACTCCACATGAGCCCATTGGTCTTGGTGCTCATGCCTCCTAGTTTATCATCCTAAAAGATGAAAAATCCACAGTCATATCAAAACGTCTATGTAATCGATTTTATTGTTCTAAATTCGGATTTCCATGGTCATTTCCATCCGAATTAACGTGGGATCCTAAGATCAACCGTTAATTAAAATCGATTACCATCTAGTCGATTAAGAATAAGTCGTTAAAACCATGGCTAAGGGGTTATTCCCCTTACCTCGATAGAAGTCTACTCACTCATGGAGAAGGGGGAGACAGAGGAAGAAAGTACTGAAGCCATAGTCTAGCCCAAAATCAGGAGGTTAATCCTTATGCTAGAGACAATGAAATGGCTTATTTCTTAGTTCCTTGCTCCAGAATTAGAGAACGGAGAAAGAAGATTAAGACTAAAGCGGAATGAAGAGACAAGAACCAAGTATGAAAGAACAATGCTTGAAATAAAATCTACTTTATTGCAGAATAAGAAGATGATTACAAGAATAAAAGCTTCAGAATCCCAATACAAGAGAAATCCCAAGATGCCCTGGGGAGGAGGAAGTGCCCCTCCTTTTATAGGAGAGGAAGGAGGCACTTTTACAATTAGGTTGAAGGGTTTTTGAGGCTGGAGGCTGGGATTTTTGCTATCTGTGCGCTGCCAACCGACCGGTTCAGAAACGAACCGATCGACTAGAAGATGCTGGAGTGCGGCAGCCAATCGATCGGCTGCCAACCCTAATTAGGGCGGTGGCGCAGTCGAAACCACTCGGTATCATTTCTTCTCATCAATAGGGCATCAGCCGAGCGTTTGGTTTGGGAATCAGGCGATCTCGGCCAGTCGTCTGATGAGAGTAGTGATCGGCGCTTGAAGGCGAATCGAGCGTTTCACTTTGTCAGACGATCGGGTTGAAGAGGTGAGACGATCGGTTGATCAGATGAGACGATCGGTTTAGGTCCTGAAACTGCAATAAAATGCATATGATTGTCAGATTTGTGATAAAAATGAGAAAATATCACTTTGTGCAATTTTCAAGAGATGAATGGAGTATTTCTATGTGACAAGCTTAATAATTTGCAGAAAAGATGTGTTGAAATAGCACACATCAGAAGGATTATGAGATGGCGGGAAACATTTGGCATGGAGTTTTTGAGGGGGTGATTAGTGAATAATGTATTTGTGAGGGATTAGTGTCCATATAAAATGCCTAATGGTGTTAATGACACGACTGGTGGATTTGGTCACAAATTTGAATAGTGAGTCCTCACAAATAGATATCATTATTCACAATTTTTGGTTCCTCATAAATGTTCTTCAATAATGGGAAATTTTTTACTAGTGCATTTATATAGGGAGGACATCCATGCCCTAACGTACTTGCCCATGAGAAAAGCAAGGCTTCTCCTCATTAGGAAACCATCTTTCCATAGTTGAGAATAAATTCTCTCTCTTTATATTAATTCTTTGTTTCCCTTTGATCCTTGGTTATTAAGAATTCAAAATTCTTTTCTCTTGTTCTCTTTATGTTTGCTTTTTAATCCATAAGTATGAATTCCTATGTTCTTTTAGTAGAAACTATTTTCCTTTTTAACAATATCACAAAATTCATTAATAATGTATCACATTATCCTTTTATTTTGCAATTTTGGTATTTTCTCTTTCTTTCCTCTTTATTGGGGCTCCTTGGACCCCAAGAAACTCTATTATTTTGAAATTCTTTTCCAAGGATATTTATTATCCTTCTAGATGCATCTATATGCATTATTCTTCATTATCTTGTTTATTCCTTATTAAAATATTTCCTTTTTGAGGATTTCCCTTTATTTCCCTTTTATTTTCCTCATTGGTATTCCTTTTATCATTAGGAATCCTTGGGATACGAAATTCCACAAAGGATAACTCAATTATACCTCTTTTCACTTATTTTCCACATGTTATCATTATTTTCAATTCCTTTCTTAATAAAGAAATACTTAATTGATCTTTTCTTTTCTTATTGCACTCTTTATGCAACTTTGGACTCCTTGGAACCCAAGGAACCCAAGAGGAACGAAATCCCTCTTTGTATTTGCCTTCTAGAGATTTCCACATTTTTCTTTTCTCAAATATTCAATTATTCATTCACTAATTGAATTTTCTTGTTATTTGGGTCCAATAGACAATAAATCCCACAACACAAACATCAAGGCTATTGTAAAAAAAATCCATTTATTTGAACCAAATTATATCATTATTTGTTCAAATATCTTTAATATGAGAAATCACATTTCTCACCAAATGAACCCAAAATTTGGGGTTGTAACATCCTTCCCCTCTTATAGGAATTTTGTCCTCAAAATTCTGTCAAGCAAACAAACAATTCAGGATAAGACTTTTCCATGTCCAACATTGGCCCCTATGTGGATTTATCGTACTCATGGCACTACCAAAGAACCTTTGTCATTACATATTCTTTTCTCTGAGTTCTTTCATCCTGGCGTCTATGAACTGCACATGTGACTCAGGCCATTTCAGCCTCCATTGGCTCACTAGGTTCATTGCTCAACACATGGTCGGGGTACCTCACATAGTGCTCTAAATTGGACACATGGAACTCATCACACATTACTTTATCGTGAGGGGTAAGATCAAACTTAACCTTCTCCGCCAAACCATGTCAAAAGAACCCATGCATCGAGGACTCAGCTCTCTTAACTATAACTTAGAGGGGTCGGATTTTCATGTCACATATTCTTCCACAGTGAACTGTATGTCAGTCTACTTTGCATCTATTCATGACTCTTGTCGTCTCTAGGCTCCTTTAGGCCATTGCACGATCAAAGCGACTTCATCTACACGCACTGTGGTCCTTTTATAACCATCACATGGTCCTTTCACCAACATCACCTTATTGAAGTGGTGACCGACTCAACCTCCCTTACAGAGCTTCTTTAAATCCCAATACTAGCTATGGCGGTCATCATCACATCTTTCCTAGGACAAGAACTGTCCCTTGCCATCACCCTGAACGAGCACATATGCTCTCATCAGACCTTTTAGTTTGGATCATACTAACCATTAGTTAGGGGTGATAAATTGCACTAACATCAAGTTCTTCATGTTCCTACTTCCACCTTTTGGAAGGGAACCTTTAGGTCAAACTCAAGAACCTTTGAAGTCACATCATGGTGTAACTGAACCATCTCTCTCATGGGTAGTTCAACCAAATATGTCCCTTGACATAACTCTTTCTTTCTTATATCATCTAGGTAAGGCGATATACCATAACCCATATTGCATCTCGACCTTCCTTGGTCCAGGGGAGACTTACAACATCCATAGTGCTAAAACTTTTTCTCTTTCGGGGATTCTTTATCCTTTATATCAATGCACTGGGTTACTGGTGTTCGTCCCTCACCTCTAGCTTGCATGGCCACATGCCACATGCAACTTCATCTTAAGCATCCAAAGCACTATTGTCATTTACTATCTTTGAAGTATCACGGTGTAGGATGATCTTCAATCATGATTTACTGTATTGCATGATTCCTCAAGATCGATTCCTCAGGAACCCTAAACCACTCTAGTCGGGGTTTCATCACCTTCCTTTCCAAATAAGTGCATTTGAGGTTCTACAACCATCCTTTCATTGCATCAAGGCCTAGGCTGGCTAACCAAACAACCATTAACTTGTTCAACAGATCTCGTTACATCTAAGTATTAGCCAAACACATCTCCTTTCCAAACTTAGGGTTAGCCTAACAACCTCTTCTAGCCAAACTATGCAGCTATATCTCAACCAGATCATCCATTACCACTTCACATCCTTAGGTATTAGGTAATGTTGATGACATACACCTCCATGTATTCCACTTATTATCTCATCAAACTCTATGTCTATCTTTATTAAGAACACTCTCTGATTTCATCATCATGGTGATCAAAACTCAACCTGGTATAACTTGTAAGTTCCACATAGCTCATGATAAAATATTCTCAAAAGACGACTACTTCATTTCTCTTAGTATTGGTAAACCGCCCATGTATCATTCACCACACCAGTGTATATTATATTCTCTGTCCCCATATCTCGTGGCAACGTTCCAACGCACATCATATTTATCCTTGGTGTATGGCATGCATACTGTCCTATCTCTCTCTCCCATAACAAGAGGAAATACACATTTGGCTGCAGTCCAAATACAGAGTTCTTCCTGTTCCAAGAGTAGAGATGGTACATCCCACCTTGCTTGTACACCTTTAAATCTAAGTTGAAACGTGCCTCATATGTCACTTCATCACAATCATCTCGATATCAGAGTTACTTCCATGGGAACTGGTCTTGAACCTACTTGGGTCACCACACAATCCTTGGTCATCTCCTCTAGGTCTATAAGGTGCCGACACTTTAAGGGTCATTCCTCTTCCCTTATGCATCCAAAGAGTGCCCTACTCATCTGTCCTTTGGGTCCCATGAGTTCATGAAGGTGATCAATCTCGTAACCCATGGCCCTCAAACAATGATGGTTGTTACCTCCCGACCCTATGGTCATGTGCAACTAGGGAATTAGGAAACTCCTACTTCCATCGGTCTTATCCCTACCTGACCCTAGGATAGACTTAGGATTCTATTATAGGACATGTCCAACTTAGAACCTTACCCAAGCCTTCATCATCTCTCTTTCTGCATTCATGGGCTGACTTTCATCCCTTCATAGGGATCATGGCAACCTGCCTACCTTGGTCAAGCCGCATACTGGTTACCTCCATGGTAACACATCCATATGCACTTAGAGATGGTTATCTATGGGTCTAGAGGTTCATCCTCATACCATGTACTTTCACTTAGCTTCTCAAGATCCTATGAGACCTCTTTAGGTTACCTCAAAACCAACAACACTAGTATACACCCTACCAAAGGGTCCCTCTCCCATGATGGGGGAAAAACTTCACCTTGATAACAAAGGCCACAAACGTCCTTGGGTCTAGCATGCTTAACCCTAGCAAGTTAAGCAAGGCACAGGTAGACCACCTACTAAACCATGTTAGGTCATACATGTTCTCATCCTCCGCATTGGATCAAGATCATATCTCCCCATGTCATCAACTTAGCTATGAGGGGTTCATCAAACATACCTTTAAATCTTAAGGGGTTTTCCTTTCCTCATAACATAAGAAGTACCATGCTCGCTTCTATAGAAACTGAACTCTCATCATAAGCATTAGGTACCCCACTTCCCCTCTTAGGCATAGGAACCATAGGTTCACTTTTGATGACCAACTACATGCTCAATCTATTATCCACGAATCAGGCATGTATAAGGCATGACACGCACTTCCTGTCATCCTTATACTCGAGCAACACTTTAGAGTCGAGTCCTCCTTAAGGACAAACAACAAGGTACAAGGC
Source organism: Alisma plantago-aquatica (assembly GCA_963693085.1). Lineage (NCBI taxonomy): Eukaryota > Viridiplantae > Streptophyta > Magnoliopsida > Alismatales > Alismataceae > Alisma > Alisma plantago-aquatica. The sequence goes on along the minus strand of OY856414.1, from coordinate 284,528,616 downwards.
CTTTCAACCTATTACTAAACCTCTACACAGTTTAAGGAACTCTTCTTCTCATCTATACCATAGGTACAGAGGTATTAGCAGACTCATCCTCTCTCTAGGGTTTAGTTCATCTAAGACCACCAAGATATCATCAGTCTCCAGGGAGAATGCATGAGGCAACTACAAACGTCTACTTAGGTCGCATCACCCTCAACTCCCCGCTGTTCCTCATATCTTGGGGTTTTAGGTTTCCAACCTTCTTGCTTGGTTTCCTGTCGTCTTTCTAGAGCTAACCCTACAACTAACCTCACCATTAGAGGTCCTCTCTTCATGAAGGATCAACCTCAAAAGCATGCCCCTACCTGGATGAAGCCTATGTTCAACTTATTTTCGCTCAAGGTTATCCATAGCCCCTTATGCTTATCACATAAGCTATCCATCAAACTCTCCCAGCCAGGGTTTCAACCTACTTCTCGCACTACTGATACATTATGGGTGCCTATTAAGCCATGCTCATATAAGCTCATGGGGTTTCCATAGGTTCTTCTCTAACCTCATAAATGAAGGATCTATCCTTCACTCCAACATGCATGACCCTTCCTAGTGTTGGGTCTCCAGAGGTACTAGGTCATCCAACCTCTCATGAAACATACGTCATCCAAGGCATGTCTATCAAAACACCTGGTCTATCATGACATACAACTCTTCATGTTCTCTCTCTCTCTCTAACCTTCACTTAGGTTTAGGGTTAACATCATCCTCAGAGGGTGTGCCAGGTCTCTACTTGCAATGGAGATTTCTATCTCCAAGACTAACTCTCCTTATTTATCCTCCTGACAAGAAGGCCTAGCCTCAGATCTCTTTTGAGGGCATGAAAACTTATGTCATACGACCTAAGCATGTATCTATCCTTTAATTTACGCTTAATCTATTAAGCTTATGCCCATGACATCTTATTTACATGCTTTCCTTTAATTTGATGGAGGATTCCTTAGACCTTATTAACCTTACCCATACCTCAAGAGGGTGAGGAAAAGAGAGAGAAAACCCTAATCCTTAAGGTCCTTAATAGAATTTGTGATGAGAAGGGATGAATAAGATAAGAAAGTCCTAAAGGTATATTATTTCGATTCATACCCTAAGACTTTGGCCAGGCAGTCACAGATCCGGGAGTCCTCGTAATTCGACTAGCGGTGCGGAGAAAAATATTGCCAACCCCCGGCCGTGATCCTTTTCTAGACACCTCTATCTTTCAGATAATCCTCTAATAACTCCCTTGGGTTCTATGGAGTTTGTAAAATTTAATAATTATTAATGGTTAAGTGAGGAACCTATGCTCTGATACCAAATGTTACGACCCCACATCCCGATAGCGCCTAATTAAGGGAGACCGAGAGGTCGAAGCCGCACCCATAACTTCCGGATCAAAGGTTCAACAATTAACCAAGAACAATTATCAAATTTTAACAGATTAAACAGGAAAACTGTAAGAAAATAAACTTTTGCATACCTTTTTGAAAACTTGGATCTCTAAACTTCTATCCACTTATGGATTCTATTCTAACTAATCCTCCTTGTATTTTACTTCATGTATTTCACAATATGATGATTTATAGTTTGTCCTTTTGGCTTGTACCTAAAACGCCGATAAACAAAACGTCGGTCAGCCGAAGTTGGTATGTGGGGAAAACAATAAACATGCAACTATGATAACAACATAATCATTCAATTAATCATTTAACAACCAAGATTACGTTTTCAATATAACTCCACGATCCATGAGTACCCTATCCTCTGTGCTATCCCTGCAGTGGACCCGGATACTACCTTCCTTATGGTAGATCCCCATTAAACCCCTCATGGTCCCACCTATAGGTGAACCAGTTTCTAGGGTTGAGTCACATGGCACTACTCCTAAGTAGTCCACACCTTAACTCATGGAATGCTAATGGGTCTCATGGCACTACACTTGGTAGCCCAATTTCTAACTCACGATAACCTAGACCTTACTCTAGGTTACCCCTTTTTAGCCTTTACAAGCCACAGAGGTGGACTCGGGTCTAGCCAGTTATACATGTATATTCATAGTGATAGTCATAGTCACTCTATAGTTGCATGAAATAAAAGCATCCAACAGTTATTTCAAGCCATGAGGGAAACGTCGATAAAATCCTCGGAAAACTAGTCGAGATAATAATAAGCGTAACCACATACCTGATTTGATGATTTCACAAGCATTAAAAAAATACAACCAAGAATGCAATCCAAGAAAGCAATTCAATAATCACATAATTCCTGAAAAGAATATGTACTCTATTTATTACACACTTTATCAAGAATCTACTTTATTGACTTGGATTCACTTTCTAGGGTTTTTGTATCCATTTTAGGGTTTCATTTTACAATTAGGGTTTCCCTTCATCTTTTACCATATTAAACCCTAATTTTATGCCATTACTCATAAACCCTAATTATCTCATCTATTCTGTAATATTAAGGTTATCTTAACAACATATAACCCTATTTTCGGATTTCAAGGTACCCATTAACCATTAATTTATTTCATTAAGCTTCTTTTACATTAAAGCTACTATCTTTATCATTTTAATCCATGACAAGATGATTATGCACATCTATCATAAATTCAAAGTTCATTATGGTTTAATCACATATGAACTCGATTCTACCTTTTATTCATGAGAAAACCCTAATCGCTACATTTAGGGTTTTCATCCATAATTAAGAACTTCAATGCTCAAACTAGATTAGAACCATCATATAACAACATTTTTCAAATTAAATATGATCTTATCCTCTTTGACCCTAAATTAGGGTTTCTAAATACTTAATCATTCTCATATGGGGTAAAAACCCTAAATCATGCAATTTTACATCTAGATCAGGTTTGAATTTAACATTATCATTCAACAGGTTATTAATACTTCAATTAACCCATTAAGCATACTATATTCAACCTTTAATCACAAATAGGGTTTTTAACTTAACTTTAATGCACTTTTCATCAACTTATTGTACTTTTGCAATTAGGAATGAAATCAATATTTAATATCATTTTTAATGGATTCCTCTCATTCTCCTGATCAAAATTCATATATTACATGTATAATCCGAGCTATCAATTTTTAGTTATGAAATTTGCAAGGATTTACTTACTTGGCCAATCGGATTGTGCCACGTCACACAATACATGCAACGTTGCCAAAAAGGAAACATAACCGAATGTCGAAATTGCCCCTGTGTAAGTGAACCACGCTTCAGCCAGTAGAGGGGTAAAAGCATCCAAAGCCTCCTAACATTTTTTGTCTTCAACCTCGTGCACCTACTGTACGCCGCCTGCAAGCTTATTTTGCGGTCCACCTCCACTCCTCTCTAGGGTCTGAGGGTTGCTGCCAAGGGCTGCCCCAACTCCGCCGCACCTGGGCGCACCTGAAGCTCCCCCAAACCATAGCTAACACAGCTGGTTCTCCGCTCATCGACCATGTTTCTGCGGCTATTACTGTAGCCTGACGGCTACCTTTGTGCGCACCCTAGGGCACGACCTCAATGAATGTGCATCTCCTCAGCATCGGGGCACTCCTGGGTTTCATCTAAACCATGCGTTGACCCTTTCTAACCTCTCGCTCATGCCACTTCTTATAGGTAGGGTTTGTAGACAATAATGTGGAAGAAGGTGAAGAAGAGAGAAGGATATCTGCATGGGATCCCTCTGGTCTTCGCCAATGGGTTCGACCCTTTATATAGGGAGGACATCCACGCCCTAACGTACTTTCCCATGAGAAAAGCAAGGCTTCTCCTCATTAGGAAACCATATTTCCATAGTTGAGAATAAATTCTCTCTCTTTATATTAATTCTTTGTTTCCCTTTGATCCTTGGTTATTAAGAATTCGAAATTCTTTTCTCTTGTTCTCTTTATGTTTGCTTTTTAATCCATAAGTATGCATTCCTATGTTCTTTTAGTAGAAACTATTTTCCTTTTTAACAATATCACAAAATTCATTAATAATGTATCACATTATCCTTTTATTTTGCAATTTTGGTATTTTCTCTTTCTTTCCTCTTTATTGGGGCTCGTTGGACCCCAAGAAACTCTATTATTTTGAAATTCTTTTCCAAGGATATTTATTATCCTTCTAGATGCATCTATATGCATTATTCTTCATTATCTTGTTTATTCCTTATTAAAATATTTCCTTTTTGAGGATTTCCCTTTATTTCTCTTTTATTTTCCACATTGGTATTCCTTTTATCATTAGGAATCCTTGGGATACGAAATTCCACAATGGATAACTCAATTATACCTCTTTTCACTTGTTTTCCACATTTTATCATTATTTTCAATTTCTTTCTTAATAAAGAAATACTTAATTGATCTTTTCTTTTCTTATTGCATTCTTTATGAAACTTTGGACTCCTTAGAACCCAAGGAACCCAAGAGGCACGAAATCCCTCTTTGGATTTGCCTTCTAGAGGTTTCCATATTTTTTTCTCAAATATTCAATTATTCATTCACTAATTGAATTTTCTTGTTATTTGGGCCCAATAGCCAATAAAGCCCACAACACAAACATTAAGGCTATTGTAAACAAAATCCATTTATTCAAACCAAATTATATCATTATTTGTTCAAATATCTTTAATATGAGAAATCACATTTCTCACCAAATGAACCCAAAATTTGGGGTTGTAACAACTAGTGAAGATTGATTAATCATGTCTAAGAGATTCATGTCTCTTACTGGTTCTCTAACCAAAAGAGTCTAGATTTATCCATCATATGGAAACTAGAGATGCATTTCTCATGATAATGATAATTCCTTGTTTGAGTTATCAGTAACTTTTAGGTATCATTTTGTCTTATTCATACCAAGTACCACAAGATAAACAAGGCATTGCCACAAAGATTGAATCATCAACTTTATTAATCGCCATCATTGTCATACATTATGAAAAAATTTAGGTGTTTGTATCCATTGGCAAGTATAAAATAACAGTTCATAACTCTATTACATGCCTTCAAGGTTGAAAATAAACTAAAGTACTCCTATCTATGATGGAAACACTTGTCCCATTTATTGGGTGCTTTACACTTTATATCTTGGTATCATATACCTCAAAAATGTTACAAGTTTATTTCATGACACCTTTAGGTGGAGATGTATGTTGCCTCCTTCTTATTTAGTTCTTTCAGATAGAGTGGACAATTCCTTTTCCAATGTCCTAGCTTTTGACAATGGTGGAAATTTCCTCTCTTGGTCACGCCTCCCTTGGCCTTGAGAGTTGAAGATGACTTGGGTTGCTGGCTAGCATCAGAACCTTTCTGTGCTTTGCCCTTTCCCTTGCACTTGGACTTGCCTTTCTTGTTGCTGATCATCATCATAGATTTAGGCTTGTCCTTCTTCATTTGTGCCTCATATGTTCTCAACATACCCAACAACTCTGTTAATGGCCTGTCAAAGTTGTTCATGTTGTAGTTCATCACAAACTGACTGTAGGATTCTGGCAATGATTGCAGTATCATGTCAGTAGCCAACTCTTGGCTTAGGGGAAATCCCAGTCTTATCAGGTTCTCCACATACCCAATCATTTTGAGCGTGTGAGGACCAACTGGATCTCCTTCTATCATGACACACTTGAACAGTGCCTTGGAGACATCATATCTCTCTTACTGTGCTTGATCTTCATACATGTTATTGAGATGCTGAATCATTTCAATGACACCCATGTTCTCATGTTGTCTTTGCAACTCGTGGTTCATGGAGCTCAACATCAAGCACTTTGCATCAATGGAATCTTTAGAATGCTTCTTATAAGCATCCCTTTCTGCCTTTGGTGCGGTAGGAGTAGGTTCCTCTGGAGCTGGAGTATCCAGGACATAGAGCTTTCACTCTTGAGTGAGAACAATTCTCAATGTCTTAAACCAGTCATGGAAGTTTGTCCCATTCAGCTTGTCCTTTTCAAGGACCGATCACAATGAAAAGTGATTGTTGTTTTTTCCCATTTGTACTATAAAAGGAAATATATGCAATTTAGTCCAAAACTCAATTTTGACTTATTTGATTGATTTGAAAGGTTGATGATATAATTAGGACTTTAATTAATTATCGCTCCCACTATTTTTTTGTTCAAATTGATAGCCCTCACCATCAATTTGGAAGATTGCATCATACAACCTTCTAGTGGGTCAAGATCCTGAAATCCTCTGAGTCATGGACCAGCTAGGGTTGTAACCCACAACTTAGATCTTCTAGGTAGGAAAATTTTGCCAATTGCATAAAATGCAACTCTTAAAAGATGTCATGTGCAACTCCTTGCCATGATCACCTCCATTCCTCAAAGTGCTAGATCCTATCTAGGTCACCTTGTTAAGTCTGACCCAAATCCAGCACGATGAATATGCACCCTACTAGGGCAGACCCACAAATCCATCCTTCACTGTTACACCCCAATCTCACAATTTCCTCAAATCATGAGATTAGGGCGTAAGATGGGATTTATATTTAACACAAAGAACACCCTTAACTTTTTTTTTTGCTTTTCTTAAAAACTCTTGTTTCTTCGCATTGAACCACATAAAACATCTGAGCAAGGGAATCTGAACATTTCCTTTACTAATCAAACTTTAATAGAAAAGATACATGTATAAGCATTCACGATGTCTTTCACACATTAAGCACATTAAACTTGCTAATTAGCATACACATCAAAGAGGAACAATATTACACATCGAATTTACAACTCTCTCTCTTATCTCTTACTGAGGACCTAGAGTGACAAGGACCGACTAACTCAACTAGTCTCATACTTGACTCCTGTGGCAGATCTACTCTGACGCTCTAATCATCTTCAAGTCCACGCGATTAACCCTAAAATGTTTGAGTAGAGGGGTGAGCCTACTCGCTCAGTGAATGAGTACTTCATGGAAACAGACTAATGCACTAATGTGATTACAGATATAATTTGAGGAAACGATATGAGAATTAACAACAATAAATACTACACTGAGCAGTTCTAAAACCATATAATTGAAATAACAAAGAATGTAAATATTGCATCCAAAGAATAACTACTAGAAGACTATGCTCTAGTCTTCCTTAACTCTATCATTTATAAAGAACTCTGTGAACCTATATGATCATATTTTAGATTATGCCCTAAATATATGCAGTGTACTCTGCATATAAAGATCCGCAGCGAATTCATGCTACGATCCCACCGTACAAGACTTAGCGACACACCCAGGAAATGCTAAGTCTGACGCCAGCCCTGCTCTGCCACAGGGTCACTGGCTCGCCGGCCTTATAGCACTACTCTGAGTGCACCCGACTCCTCCTTAAACTTGAGTACACCGGCAGAGAGTCACAGGGTTACCTTCGTGACACAAGCACGAATGGTGTTAGATAACCAAGTTTTCTTTTTCTTTTTCCCAGTGCCATCGTGACACAAACACGATTGTTGTTAGACACTGCATTTTCTCTTTCCTCGTTTGTCCGTGACACAAGCACGGATGATGTTGCAACACGAGTTTCACCCCTAAGTTGCAGATACCTCTTAGGGGTTCTACGGTGTTAGGGCACTTAGGTCTATACTTGATTAACAAATAAATATCATAGCTCATGTATTCAACATATACCATGTCTCAGTAACATCCCTTTCTAGGGCATATCATATTTCATCACCTGCAATTTCCGAGATATATATTGAAATATAAGAAGCCCTGCAGTATGTAGATAACATTTCAGAGAGAACAAGCATATAAAGTTAAATACACTAGAAACATACAATTTAACAATTAAGCATCACCACATCTCATATCGAGACCTTTCATATTACCATAGCATGATTCATTGAACACCCCATCCTTAGGGTTTCATTTGCCTTATTCATTCATCACATGCCAACACCCTACTCTTAGGGTTGCATTTGCCTCATTCACCTTTTCGTTTACCTCATTCACTTGTCACATGGCTCTCATAAGGATTTCATAGGATATAAGCATTCACTAAATAAAGATTGTTTCCAACAAATCATATGCAATCAATATAGACATGAAACCATGGAAATTCAACTAAATTTAGGTTTTCCATATCATCACTGTGATATCATGTATCCAGAATAAGATTCAATTAAGATAACCCACGAGATACATCCTAACCACTTATAGAGTTACTAGTCCTTTTCAATAAGGTTGAAACACTAGTGATGTCTCAATTAGGTTAAACCCTAATTACATCATTTGATATAAATCTGTAAAGCATTCTCACTAGGAAGTGTTGCATACGTTTCTGGTATGAATCTACCATTTAGGAATCATTTAAAATAGAGAAGGAATCCATATCATATCAATTTGCAACAATCTTAAATCAAACGGACATTTTAGGTTTTAGAATCACATATTAAGCAATTAGGGATTTGGATGCTATAATCAAATTCGTGCATTATAATGTTTGAAGGAAGAACCCACTCACCCTAAGGTGTGAAAACACCTCACAACTTCAGCTCAACTCAGGGAATCTCGAATTCCTATCAAATCCCTAGTAAATCTCCCAATTCTTCTTCCATTCAACTCGGAAACCTTGAAAAAGAGGGATTATGAAGAAAGGGTGAGAAAAGAGGGAATTTAGACATCATCTTGGATAAAATCAGAGCAAGGACGGAATCTTGACATGAGAGAGAAGATTCACCATAAAAGTCTATGCAAGGAATCCGAACTTACTTGATTTCACCCTTCCTGGAATCGCAAAACCCTAATTCAGCAATTTCCCCCACTTTCTCCACTCAAGCCCTAATTCTCCCTCTCTCTCTAGGAGCTCGTTTCTCTGGAGTGAATGACGAAGAATGAGAGCTGCTTGTGTGTGTGGTCGTTCATATAAGTCAATTGAGCTGCTTGGGTCAATTGCATATTGACCCAACACTTAACTTTAATTATATAGGCTGAATATTCAGTTATACAAAAGTTACTGTAATTCGTTTATTTCAGAGATCAAACATTCTCCAACAATTATGGGAATTTAGCACGTTGTTTATAATTATTCTATAAAGCTTCAGTTAAAATTTGAGATCATTTGGAGTTACCACTAATTAATTAAAAATCGAACAGTGCACTGCTATATTGCAGTCAGCAATATATTCGGCCGAGTTTGTCCTGCACAAACTCGACCGACACCCTTACTGTAGGGATTCAAAAGTCATCCAAAAATTATGCCAATTTAACAGAGTGTCTAAAATTGTATTTATCAAATACTTTTATAATTTGAGATCAATTGGATATACCAATAAAAAGATAAAATTCAATTACCACACTGCTGTAAAATTCTGAAATTGTGATCGGTCGAGTTTGAAACTCGGCCGACAAACAGGTCAGAGCATTCTTCAAAAATTCTGATATTTTCCAATGTTGTTCACATTTTATATATCTAAATCATATCCAAATTTGAAGTAAATCAGAGTTACACATAAAATACTAAAAATCATTTAGTGAGACATTCTACTTATCAAATTCTGTATTCATATGTCATTGAAACCCTATTTTGGGCCGATTAGGGTTTATGCTTCTCAAACCCTAATTCTCAAGAAAAAAAGAACATTTAGACTTCTTATCATAGTTAAAACATCCTAATTTTATTATCGTCATTAATTAGATTTCAAGAATGATTATTCTAACTAATCTTTGCAATTGTCTAGGTAAACCCTAGTTTACCAATTAAGCTCAGATGGGGTCGTAACAACTCTCCCCCCCTTAGAATGTTTCGTCCTCGAAACATAACCCTACCAGAAAGATACATTCAAGGTTATTCTAAGCTTCTAAAGCCTTCCATGTCATTATATTCTTGTATTTCATACCTGAATGTAGTTTTCAACATTAGATCTTTTAATTCTTTACTAAATCACAACATATTTCAAATAGTTCTCAATGATATCAAGCAAATTCTTTATGCCACAGTCAAACATAGAATGCAAAGATAAACTACCACGCTTTCGCTGCGCAACTCTGATACTCTGATACAACTATCCCAACTTTTGCTGCTCAGAGAGTTCTATTGTTCTGTATCCCTTTTAAGTGACAAAAGCACGTTCACCATACTGTTTTAAACTTTAATAACATGCTACTCAAATAGCAAAACAGTCTTGAATTAAAAGACTAGATTCAACAATCAATTGCACAATACTACTCTTGGCATCCCCATTGGGTAATGGATGCATGAGGTGAAGCATTACCATCTCATTTCATACTATCCTGTTTCGATCCTGGGACCTGTGGGTTATGGGCCCACACACAATTCAAAGTGTAACCATCGTATTATATCATTTTAGGGTTTCAACAACAATAATAAGGTAATACACAATTGTATCAGTCATTCGAGCATTAATCATACTCAATTACCATCACTCAGTTATATTAGAGCTAGGTATAACAAGCTACACCTCATTAGGGTTACTTGTCCAAACAATCTGATTATCATCCTTTTCTATTAATATGAGTGAATATGTATGACTACCTTGTTCAGGGTATCTTTCCATGTGTTCTAACATCATCCAAACCATATCCCCATATCACAAATACACAATACTAGGATGCATATCAGGTATGAATTACTACAACTATCATACGCCTTTAATTTAACATATAGCTTGCACACATACACTGAAATCATATGTAGAACCAACTTTCATACCCTAATATGCCTTCAACAAATCATACATGCAAGAACAAATTTACATATTACACAAAGCTAGTGTTTTCCCATATCTCTCTGCTCATTCATTACTTCTTTACTTTTTGCTACCTATCCTTTTCATATGATTATATACGATAAACATCATTAACATTGAAGCATTTAAGATAGGAATAGAATATTCATTATTCTTGCTATCACACAAGAATTTTATTTCCTATCGCACTTCATCATACTGTATGTCACTATTACATTCACTAGATGACCCCACCAAGGTAGTTATGCACCATATATGATTCATTTTCTCTTATCATTTCATTCCCATCTTGCTCTCATTAAGGAATATATAAAAGAGAAGATGATTTTAAGACTTGGAATCTTGTATTCAAACATTCCCTTAATACATTCTCGTATGCAGATTTACTTAGTTATCAACAGAGATATTTGATTAATTAGCACTTGCTTGAATCTCACAACCTCTTTATTTTATAACTGCTCCATCATATTTCAAACCCTTTCTTACATTTCATAGTCCTCTATCCCTATACTACTCTTTAACCTGTCATCTTTAATTCTAAATTTTTCTTCTTATGACCATGTTGCTTATTCATATGTATGGTCATGTATACCATGTTGCACCTATTTCCTTCTTTATCTTTATACTATTGTGAAGTTAACATTCTAAATTAATAGTCCTTCTATTAGTTTTTACTCATGTTGAATACATTACATATTCTTCATTTTTTACATCAAGTGGATCATGCATGGGTCAAACATAATTTCTTTTTCAATCAAGTTTTTCTCTTCTGAATACAGTCTACCTTTGTATGACTTATTCATTCGTTAAACTACACCTATGTCCTTTGCTTAGAAACTAGTTTGTTGTTATAGTCTTATGAATTACATATTCATACGATCCTTTTTACTTTTATGGACCTATTGAAAGCTCACTCTATTCTTCTACTTAGCCTTTGCTTTAGAGTTCATAAAAGCATTATACGCTATTATATGATTCATTCTTCATGATTAATTCTTGTTATCTTGAACCATACATACATACATTTCACATATCTTTTCTATATTTCATATGTATAGTTCATGTAATATTAATCAATAAACTGATTATGAACTTCATATCATGTTCTATTATTCCCAATTAAGGGTTTCACATTTGAGACTCCAAAGTTAAACCTCAGATATCAGTTTCAACTAATTCTTAGTTTTTCTGATCTTACCCATATGTTTCAACGTCTTACTGTATGTACATTCTTACTCTGATGTGGGTCTAATTATTCCAATTCTATTCTTATTATGCTATTGATAGGATTCATTAGATCCTAATAACGCATCCTGCCAACCGGACCAGGCCAAACCTGAAGTCCTGAAGCCAAGAACTACCAAGGATTACATTCTTCCTGAACTGCCACTCACAGCTCAGAAACTCGGCCGATCACTCTGGAACTCGGCCGATCACCTTCCAGGTTCTGAAACTCGGCCGACCAACTTCGGCCGATCAGTAGGAAACTCGGCCGATCCTCTGAGGAACTCGGCCGATCGAAACACTACTTGTTTACCTACAAAGAAACTCGGCCGATTCAAGACCAAACTCGGCCGACCAAAACACTGTTTGAAATCCTAGACAAGGAACTCGGCCCACCAAAACACGAACTCGGCCAAACCGCGCACAGACTGAAAACCTAAACAGACCTGCTGATGTCAATTTCACTCGAATCAGCGGGCAAAATCATAGAAACAAAAGCCCATTCAAAGGTCAATTCTAGTCTACTTGTTACAAAGAATAAAATCAATAAATGCTACAATTGCATAGTGTACAACAGATATTAAAGACCCATATTTCAAGGTATTGAATATTTCAATTCAAACATATAAGAGCATTTCTATACATTTCCAACAAAAACAACATTATAAAATGTAAGTTCTATCTCCTTTTACATTTATGCTCTTAATTCTTGTTTCTTTTCTCATTTTCTAACCCTAACATTTCTAGGGTTCATCTCTAGCCCATTCTTCCACTGTATACCTGGCCAGGGTATACGTGAGAGAATAGACATAGTAGCTTGTACTGGCTGATCCAAGTATTCAGATATCGGGCTAGGATATCCAAATACTCAAATCCCCAAAGCTAACATCAAACATCTCCTATCTGCCACACATAGGACTCTAACTTACTAACTTAATGGTCCTTGACAACTCACCCTAAGCTCTGATACCAAGCTGTTACACCCCAATCTCACAATTTCCTCAAATCATGAGATTAGGGCGTAAGATGGGATTTATATTTAACACAAAGAACACCCTTAACTTTTTTTTTTGCTTTTCTTAAAAACTCTTATTTCTTCGCATTGAACCACATAAAACATCTGAGCAAGGGAATCTGAACATTTCCTTTACTAATCAAACTTTAATAGAAAAGATACATGTATAAGCATTCACGATGTCTTTCACACATTAAGAACATTAAACTTGCTAATTAGCATACACATCAAAGAGGAACAATATTACACATCAAATTTACAACTCTCTCTCTTATCTCTTACTGAGGACCTAGAGTGACAAGGACCGACTGACTCAACTAGTCTCATACTTGACTCCTGTGGCAGATCTACTCTGACGCTCTGATCATCTTCAAGTCCACGCGATTAACCCTAAAATGTTTGAGTAGAGGGGTGAGCCTACTCGCTCAGTGAATGAGTACTTCATGGAAACAGACTAATGCACTAATGTGATTACAGATATAATTTGAGGAAACGATATGAGAATTAACAACAATAAATACTACACTGAGCAGTTCTAAAACCATATAATTGAAATAACAAAGAATGTAAATATTGCATCCAAAGAATAACTACTAGAAGACTATGCTCTAGTCTTCCTTAACTCTATCATTTATAAAGAACTCTGTGAACCTATATGATCATATTTTAGATTATGCCCTAAATATATGCAGTGTACTCTACATATAAAGATCTGCAGCGAATTCATGCTACGATCCCACCGTACAAGACTTAGCGACACACCCGGGAAATGCTAAGTCTGATGCCAGCCCTGCTCTGCCACAGGGTCACTGGCTCGCCGGCCTTATAGTACTACTCTGAGTGCACCCGACTCCTCCTTAAACCTGAGTACACCGGCAGAGAGTCACAGGGTTACCTTCGTGACACAAGCACGAATGGTGTTAGATAACCAAGTTTTCTTTTTCTTTTTCCCAGTGCCATCGTGACACAAGCACGATTGTTGTTAGACACTGCATTTTCTCTTTCCTCGTTTGTCCGTGACACAAGCACGGATGATGTTGCAACATGAGTTTCACCCCTAAGTTGCAGATACCTCTTAGGGGTTCTACGGTGTTAGGGCACTTAGGTCTATACTTGATTAACAAATAAATATCATAGCTCATGTATTCAACATATACCATGTCTCAGTAACATCCCTTTCTAGGGCATATCATATTTCATCACCTGCAATTTCCGAGATATATATTGAAATATAAGAAGCCCTGCAGTATGTAGATAACATTTCAGAGAGAACAAGCATATAAAGTTAAATACACTAGAAACATACAATTTAATAATTAAGCATCACCACATCTCATATCGAGACCTTTCATATTACCATAGCATGATTCATTGAACACCCCATCATTAGGGTTTCATTTGCCTTATTCATTCATCACATGCCAACACCCTACTCTTAGGGTTGCATTTGCCTCATTCACCTTTTCGTTTACCTCATTCACTTGTCACATGGCTCTCATAAGGATTTCATAGGATATAAGCATTCACTAAATAAAGATTGTTTCCAACAAATCATATGCAATCAATATAGACATGAAACCATGGAAATTCAACTAAATTTTGGTTTTCCATATCATCACTGTGATATCATGTATCCAGAATAAGATTCAATTAAGATAACCCACGAGATACATCCTAACCACTTATAGAGTTACTAGTCCTTTTCAATAAGGTTGAAACACTAGTGATGTCTCAATTAGGTTAAACCCTAATTACATCATTTGATATAAATCTGTAAAGCATTCTCACTAGGAAGTGTTGCATACGTTTCTGATATGAATCTACCATTTAGGAATCATTTAAAACAGAGAAGGAATCCATATCATATCAATTTGCAACAATCTTAAATCAAACGGACATTTTAGGTTTTAGAATCACATATTAAGCAATTAGGGATTTGGATGCTATAATCAAATTCGTGCATTAGAATGTTTGAAGGAAGAACCCACTCACCCTAAGGTGTGAAAACACCTCACAACTTCAGTTCAACTCAGGGAATCTCGAATTCCTATCAAATCCCTAGTAAATCTCCCAATTCTTCTTCCATTCAACTCGGAAACCTTGAAAAAGAGGGATTATGAAGAAAGGGTGAGAAAAGAGGGAATTTAGACATCATCTTGGATAAAATCAGAGCAAGGACGGAATCTTGACATGAGAGAGAAGATTCACCATAAAAGTCTATGCAAGGAATCCGAACTTACTTGATTTCACCCTTCCTGGAATCGCAAAACCCTAATTCAGCAATTTCCCCCACTTTCTCCACTCAAGCCCTAATTCTCCCTCTCTCTCTAGGAGCTCGTTTCTCTGGAGTGAATGACGAAGAATGAGAGCTGCTTGTGTGTGTGGTCGTTCATATAAGTCAATTGAGCTGCTTGGGTCAATTGCATATTGACCCAACACTTAACTTTAATTATATAGGCTGAATATTCAGTTATACAAAAGTTACTGTAATTCGTTTATTTCAGAGATCAAACATTCTCCAACAATTATGGGAATTTAGAACGTTGTTTATAATTATTCTATAAAGCTTCAGTTAAAATTTGAGATCATTTGGAGTTACCACTAATTAATTAAAAATCGAACAGTGCACTGCTATATTGCAGTCAGCAATATATTCGGCCGAGTTTGTCCTGCACAAACTCGACCGACACCCTTACTGTAGGGATTCAAAAGTCATCCAAAAATTATGCCAATTTAACAGAGTGTCTAAAATTGTATTTATAAAATACTGTTATAATTTGAGATCAATTGGATATACCAATAAAAAGATAAAATTCAATTACCACACTGCTGTAAAATTCTGAAATTGTGATCGGTCGAGTTTGAAACTCGGCCGACAAACAGGTCAGAGCATTCTTCAAAAATTCTGATATTTTCCAATGTTGTTCACATTTTATATATCTAAATCATATCCAAATTTGCAGTAAATCAGAGTTACACATAAAATACTAAAAATCATTTAGTGAGACATTCTACTTATCAAATTCTGTATTCATATGTCATTGAAACCCTATTTTGGGCCGATTAGGGTTTATGCTTCTCAAACCCTAATTCTCAAGACAAAAAGAACATTTAAACTTCTTATCATAGTTAAAACATCCTAATTGTGTTATCGTCATTAATTAGATTTCAAGAATGATTATTCTAACTAATCTTTGCAATTGTCTAGGTAAACCCTAGTTTACCAATTAAGCTCAGATGGGGTCGTAACATTCACGCTTCCACGAGATAGACGATGCACCACGCTAGGGCGTGCCCACACTTGGCCAATCAAGCTTTTCACGTGTGTCACATTTGGAAGGCATCTAAAACTTTAATATTTAATGAGGGATTTGGTTTTTTATAGGTACATATGCATATCCAATCACCATAATACATAGTATGTATAATATACATGCTATATCCCACAGAAAACATGCGAAACGATAAAAGTGATGATTATAGACATCCCAATGTGATTCCTCGAGCTAAGAGGAATCATGGTCATCCAGGTCCACATGACATGCAACCTGTACAAGATGAACTCTGTGCGTTTCCATTCTGGGTTTGATTAATTCATCTCCATGATTGATCGGCTTGGCATCAGGCCGGTCAATTGGGTGCCACCAGCTGATCGGTTCACTGGTCATCGTACATCTCCTCAGGGCCACCACCTGCTCGTCTCATTCCTCAAACCAGTCATCTGGAACACCAACTGATCGGTTCATGCCTTGAATCGATCATCTTAGTTGTCGTCAGGTTGTCTGCCGTTCTTTGACATAAAAGATCTATCCTATTTACATTTGTATTGAGAAACCCCGAGTTACATTCAGGGGGAGCAAAGGTAGGAAAGAAATCTCGAGTTATCTCAAGTTACATTAAGAAAAGGAGGTAGGGAATCGGTACGCAGACCGAGATGCAAGCAACCTCATTCAACCATACACAGACATAGGGTTTATTGGCCATAACCACGCTATACATCCACCACAAAACTCATTTAAGGGCGACACATATCGAGTGCATTCATATTACATATCATATATGTATATTGGGATTTGTGGATTTAGGATTGGACATGCATAAAGCCAATTTTATTCGCATCGTATGCAATAAATAAAGGAGACAAACCAAAATCAATCCCATCGATAATCCTAAAGTATAGAGTAGTTGACGTGGCTCTGATACCACTGTTGGGTTTTATGGGAGACAAAGAAGGCAGTGGAAAAATTTTCTTCTCCCCAAACCCAGAATAAAGGAATTGCGTCAACATCTATACATTAGGAAGGATGGTTTGTAGAGACATATCTTGTCCCGAAGCTTGCTCGGTGATGTTACCTCGTGGCTTGTACGGTCTTCACCTCCAGTCTTGGAAGGTGTCTGTTCATCTCCTGGTCTCACCGAGACTATCGAGATTGACAACTGTCCTCCGAACGACATAAATCTCCCACCTCTATAGTAGTCCACACAGACTATCTAGAACTCTGATCGCCTTGTCACACAAGGCACCAGAAGGAGTCGTACACTCCTATTAGTGTACTAGTCACTGACACACTCTCCTACCACCAATCGCCTTTCTGTAGTTGTCTTTCCCTTGTTGTGCCTCCCTTATCGGGTAGAACTTGCTCGGTCTCTCTCGGTTACCACAACCAGAGAAAACAACAACTTTGTAGAGAAAATGGTGTTCTGAGTTATTCTTGAGAAGCCCCCAATACCCCTATATATAGGAGGGTCATGGGATAGGGTTCGCAACCCCGGGCAATGCAGGATTAAAGCAGGAGTAGAAGGATTTGAGATTTTCCACAAAATCTGACAAATTGTGCCAGTTGAACTGATCGGTTCAGCCCTGAACCGATTGTCTGGGCCCTTGAGTAGATCGGTTCAAGCATGAGCCGATCAGTTTGTGATCCTGGTCCAACTCGAATTGACTTTCAATTTTTGTTTCCAACTAATCAAATATTAGTCCTTGTCCAAATCAAATTTGTACAAGTGAAACAAATATGCATTTGCAAAAAAAAGAGTCTTCTGACTTTCCAAACGATCTTGGTTGGTCACACGAATCGACCGGTTCAAAAATTGAGCCGATCGTTTCATCAACACAGGAGACAATCGACTCACCACTTTGAGCCGATCGGTTCACCAACCTAAGTCGATCGGTTCATTCCTATGAGCCGATCGGTTGGGGCAGCAGACTATGCAAATTAGTGAATTGTAGTTCCAATCAATATGATACTCTAATCAATCAGTTCAACACCTTGAACACTATGATATTGAGCTATCAATTGATTGAGTGTTTAATTGAACTACTAAACTCCTTTAGTAATCAATCTAAACAAGGTTTGTGGATAAACTCCTCTTTCAGGTTAAATTCTATGTGTGTGACCCTGCAGGCCCATTTCACGTTGGCAGTGAAAGTCCATAACACTTATGACTTCACAAGAAAAGAGCGGTGCCTAGTGAAATAGAAAGTTGGAGAACGATTTTCAATCCTACAATCTGTGAATGGTATTACAGTGATTGTATAATTCCTTTGTCTCTGATATCCCGAATGAACTCAAGGCAATGAACAATCATCCAGTCAATGTTCATTCACTTTCTTGATCTCAGAGTAGACTGGAGGAGATATGTATGTCATCAATATACTGATTCACACATGCGTGCACACGCCTATCTCAATCCTACTCATCACATGGCCATAGATATCAAACTCCCTCAGGAGGGACAAATCCCATATCTATCACTCACCCCTCAAAAGCACCATGTGTTAAAGTCACCCAATCATCACCTTTATAACAACCCATGTTTTAGGACTGCGTTTGATGATGTCAAAGTGTACCCAATGACATGTGTTGAGTGTAGTGATTTTAGGTCAAAGAATCACACTCACCACCATCACTGTGAGAACTGACTGACCATCACTATGAGAACTAACTGTGACTACCATGTCATGGTTTCATGTGTAAAAATCACAGTGGGTCTATCCAGTACACTTGTTCTCTAACAAGTACCTATGTGTTTGGTTTGATATCTCCATATCATGACTAACGAGATTCTGTCATCAACCAACACCACACTCTAGTCTTGTGTGTCATTGTTGTCTATCTACCTTCCACAATGACATCTGACTAGGGACATAATAAGAATGTACAAACTCTTAACATCCATATGATCTCATCGTTCAGGTCCTGAACCAGAAAGCATACGTCATTGAGTATTGTCATTCTCTAGACATTCAATCTGTTCTATCATTATCTCATATGACTGAACTAGAAAGAATTGGAAGCTTGCCTTTGATGTTTATCAAATCAATCTTAATGTATCCCACCAATCATCCCATGATTGGGTCTCAGGGCATACATACCAACATTCACTATTACAGAAAAGGCCTGTGGCGTCAGTTATTTAGACCCTTTAGCATTGGTTTCCAAGCGACACCCTAGTGGGCGCCGCTGAAAGTTGACATCTTCAGCGTCAGTTTCTAACTGATGCCATAACCCTTCCCGCCACCGAAAACGCGCCAGCAAGGGAACTATAAGCATCGGTTATTAAAGAAAACTGACACTATATGATGGTTAAAGATGTCAGTTAATAAATAAAAACCGCCGCCATAACCCTTCCCGCCACAAAAAACGCACCAGCAAGGGAACTATAAGTGTTAGTTTTTTGCTAATAACTAACATTGTAACGTGATAAAAATGCCAATTTTATGCTAATAACTGATGCCATATCCCTGCCAGCACAACCGTGCTTCCCAACACGACCGTGGTACTCGGCCACAATAGGCGTCGATTCTTACAGATAACCGATGCCAGCCATAGAAGAGACACTGGTTTTTTGCTAATAACCGACGTTGTATTCCTTTGGTGTCGGTTTTATACAAATAACTGACACCTATGTTCTGCTTTTTTTTTCTTATTAGTTTGTAGGTCTGCTGTATGGCTGGTCAGTAGGATGCAGAACATGTAGTTCAGTTCTGAACTGCAGGTTTACAACATCCATTGATATCAACCAACAACAAGCCGCAAACCTGCAAAGTCATTCACATTCAGACACATGTATTGATCAAATACATGTAGAAACCTACAAAATCATTTACATTCATATTCAGTTCCATTCATTTCATCTCTTTTCACATTCAGACATTAATGTATTGATCAGAAAAATTCATTCACATTCACACATATGGCAATTTAGAAAAAGTCATTCACATTCACGCAAAAAAAATTATGAGAAAAATGTTTAGAAATATCATTCTTTATTCATCATCGCCATCATTGTCCCAATTATATTTAAAAATTCCCACTACTTATAGGGCTTTTTCCCATTCTTCTCTTATAATATCTAATTCCTCCCTCGTATAGGGAGTATGTACATCTAATAACTTCCACCTGTACTGAAGTTAGTTTGAAACACCTACAAAGAGAATAATATATATATATATAAATAATAATATATAATAAGATTGATATATTTCATATTATCTAATGAGACTATATATAATACCTGATGTATAATATCAATTTCCATTACGACATATTTGATGATTAGGTCCATAAATCGCATCACATAGTAGGCACATGCCCAGCCGTTGTCTTGTGTAGCACACTATAAATTGAAACATACAAAATATTCAAAAATACAAATAAGCACAATTCACATAAATAATATATACATTGGAGTCGGGAAATTACTTTCACATTCTCCCAAATTAGTGGTTGATTCTTTTTCCTGGGGACCTTTCCTCCAACTTTTTTGAACTTTTCTAAAACCCTACATGTTAATGTAATACATTAAATTTCATAATTAAATAGTAATGTAATAATAGATGTTAACGAGTATAAAAATATGAAATATTTCTCACAAGAATAATGGACTTTTCATTGTGTGTCCATATAATGTATTCAATTCCTTTCCTGCAGGATCTTGATAATAGACAATGAACGTCTTGGGGACAATAATATCTTGAATTCATCCATTTTTCTTTGGGTAACAAAGGCCTCCCAGTCTTTGGTGTCTAGGTAGTTCCATTGCTCAGTGGCGGCCTTCTGCCTAAATTTATTTTTTAAAGAGAATACAAACAAAAATGATTAGTGTAGAGTTAGTCAAAAAGTGATCAATGTCTAGAATTGGAATTCAATCAAGAACCTCTTCTCAGCATCACGTATGTAATCTCGAGTGAGATTTGTCCTATAGTTCCTTAGGACCCTCCCACAACGCTGCATCATGCATTTATGATGCAACTTTTCATCCATATCAAATATACTCTGCAAAATAGAATTGCTATTAACTAGTATCCTAAAAATTAGTAATCTACAAAAATAGAATTGCAAATAATAACTCATGCATTGTTCCTTCCATACTAAGTCTTTCTTCCCCTTAGGAACTTTATGCCAGGATTCAAAAATAGGACTACAATGGCTGTGAGTATGAACCCCAAGATATGATATAAAAGAGTTGCGGTTCACTCCAACTGGATTTCCTGCATGATCAAAATCCACAACCAGTTTGGGTCCATTGCCCCTTTGTTGTAGTAACTTGTTCATCATTGTGATGCCCTCACTTTCTCAATTTTTTTGTTGCTCATCAAGTGCCCCAATTTCTTCAGGGGGTACATCACCAACCTAAAATTTGACAAAAAAAAACACACTTACAGGATATAACTATAAATGAACATATAGATAGAAACCTCAGGGATATATTTTTAAAACTTACATTGTGAGGTAGCGCATTTACATCCTCACCCTCATGGTAATCATCAGCATAGTCATCAGGAGAATGCTCAGCCATCTGAAAGTTAACATTCACATTGTTAAGTTCACATTGTAAAGTTCACATTTTAAAGTTCACATTCACATTATCAAGTAATTCACATTGTAAAGTAATTCACATTGTAAAGTTCACATTCACATTGTAAAGTTCACATTGTAAAGTTCACATTCAGAAAAATAAAACATATAAAAAAATATAAACATGCATGCCTCTAACATTGCGATCTTTTATCAATTAACAATCCTTCATTGTGATCTCCGCGCACATACAAGTCATCATTAGCTTCAATATTTGGTGGTGTTGGAAACCCAACTGAGAATGGACTGGAGTCATCATACTTATCATAGTACTCTTCTTCATCTATAGGATCTTCAATGAACTGTCTTTTACCATGAAGAACAACTGACCATTTATCATTTGCAGGATCATTGATATAAAATACTTGTTTCGCCTGTGATGCCAATATGAATGGTCCACCCTTCTCGCCAATCTTTTCAAAGTTCACTAATGTGAAACCCAATTCATCCACTATAACTCCTTTGGTGTTATCAACCCAATTACATTTAAAGAGCAAAATTCTAAAATCTACGTAGTCAAACTCCCATATGTCTTCAATGACACCGTAATATGACATTTTAGCTTCACATGGATTCTTATCCTTTGCACTTGCAAAAAACAATGAAGACGCTTAAAGGGTGACCCCACTATTTATGACGACACTATTATCATCTTGACGCTTTGTGTAATATGAGAATCCATTTATGTCAAACCCTTCATAAGACATAACATTCAATTTTGGTTTAAAGGCGAGGCATTTAATAGTTTCAGTATGATTAACTGGTGTTTGAGATAGTTGATGTAAGACTTTATCTTCAAACCACTTAATAAATGTCTTGTTATGCTCTCTAGCAAGCCACATTGAATTGGCTTGAGGATATTGACTCTTGATGAAATTGGAATGTTCCTCGATATAAACACTCACTTTGTCGATGTGATGTCCCCAGATTTTCTCAAACTTAATCTAATGTGTGACATCCAAATTGAAACCCTCACCTTAGTGAGAATCCCAATTTAAACATCCCACACAAGGCTAAGAAGAAGAAAATCAGAGGAAGTTAAAAGGAAACAATAAGTAGCACATGCACATGAATAATAATAAAACCATACACACATGTTCACCATTCAATATATAATTACAACATGAATTGTTACAACATTTGATATTACATATTGAACAACAAACTATACATAACTACCTCCTCCAGGGTCTTGGGCTCTCTCCCTCACCCAGATGGCAGACACTCATATCCATGTTTAGATGCACATATATAACCAACCTCTCTTTGAATCTAGGGTTTGGTCCTCCCAAGGACATCTAAGGTTCAAGATAACTATAGAATCATGCATAAAGCAACTCATCTCAATCACTCAGGAGTAGTCT
Organism: Alisma plantago-aquatica; assembly: GCA_963693085.1. Lineage (NCBI taxonomy): Eukaryota > Viridiplantae > Streptophyta > Magnoliopsida > Alismatales > Alismataceae > Alisma > Alisma plantago-aquatica. The sequence goes on along the minus strand of OY856414.1, from coordinate 284,505,441 downwards.
AGTTTAGGACATATCATATCACATATTTCTCATATCATGGAGTCTAAGGTTCTCTGACCTTCTCCCTGTGGGGTTTCACTCTCTCTGGAGTTAACACTAAAATTGGTCCTAACACTAGAGGTCCTCCTTCGTAAAGAGATTGAGGTTCTTGCTGACTCACAGCCTGTCTTGGCTTATCTTATCTCATCTTACAAGAACATACATACTTTCATCACCAAAGCCTATCTCAAATCCTCAAAAATGAAGCTTAAGTCCTCAAAGAAAAACATATATCATCACAAAACATCTTATATCATCTATATAAGATGTACATCATATCATCAAAACTTATTTCATCTATTCCCTCTATCATATACATCTTAAAAGAAATTTTGTCCTCGAAAGTAAATCATACTCATACTTCCAGGGAAAACCTTATCTTGCCTTCATCCATATTAGGATACTACCTTAGGTGCAACATATCCATAAGCAAAAGCTCTAGACATCCCTATATTTTCTAAAACTTAATCTGATGTGTGACGTCAAAATTGAAACCCTCACCTCAGTGAGAATCCCGATTTAAACACCACACACTAGGCTAAGAAGAAGAAAATCAGAGGAAATCAGAAGGAAACAACAGTAGTACATGTACATGAACAATAATAAAACCATACAAACATGTTCACCATTCAACATATAGTTACAACATGAATTGTTACATCATTTGATATTACATATTGAACAAAAAACTTATACATATACATGTACTACCACTAAACTACATGATCTTAAGACAACAGGTCCACCTGTACATCAGCTCGCCACACAACTCTCAACTATCCTGGTTCTTCAAGAGCATAACCACAACCTAAACAAAAGATGTTCATTAACAAAAGAGGAAACATATATTTTAAGCACATTTCCATCATATATCTCGTACATATGCCACCAAGGGCTTTGATGTTTTTAGGCATTAAGATCTACTACCAAAGAGTTTGAGATCATTATGCATGTAATCTTCCACCAAAGAGTTTGAGATCACTAATGCATTAAGGCCTTTATAATCTACTACCAAAGAGTTTGAGATCATTATACATGTGATTTACTACCAAAGAGTTTGAGATCACTTTCCAAGCACTGTACTACCAAAGAGTTTAGTGCTATCATATGATGGACCAGATATCTTATGTTTCATGTGTTCATAGCCATAAGTATGGAAAATCAAGCACGATATCATACAAGAACAATCATTTCATTCAATACCATATGCTAAGTATTTTACTACACATATAACATAAGCATATTGTATAATAATCCAAGTAATAGGTAATGGCGTACCTTCCAAAGAGACATCCTAATCACATATTCCTCATGTCATCTATATCTTGGTCAAACCCTGATTAAGATAAGATCACATACTATCATTATATTCTCATCATTGTAACCCTAATTGTGTTCATTGGGGTTTGACTTAGTCAATACGATATCAAAATTTTTAGAAAAATGTGTGTAAAATATACAAGTGACCTTGTTCCAACTGCTCATGGCTGATTACTTTCATCCGTGATCCCAAAATTCCTTTGCCAAAATGCTCCTCAATATTCTTATCATTAATAGGAGCTTCATTAGCACTCAGAAAGTCATTGTAAAAATCCATAACCTCTCTCTCCACATAACCCTCAATAATACTCCCTTCATACTGATAATGGTTTCGAACATCACCTTTAAAAATGCTCATGTATCGTTCAAATGGATACATCCAATGTAAGAAAATGGTCCCAACATTTTTACTTCCCTAGCCAAGTGGACAACAAGATGTACCATGATATCAAAGAAAGAAGGAGGAAAATACATCTCAAGCTGACATAGGATAACAACCACTTCTCTTTGCAATTTATCGAGAGTATCAGGGTCAATAACTTTGCTGCACAGACTATTGAAAAAGAAAAAATGTCTGGTGATTGCAAACCTTACATGCTTCGGCAATATAGATCGAATTGCCATGGGCAATATTTGTTGAATTAGAGTGTGACAATCATGAGATTTAAGACCTATCAACTTCAGATCTTTCATTGATACCAATGTACGGATGTTGGATGAGTAACCCTATGGAACCTTAACATTTACCAAGCATTCACAAAAAGCTTCTTCTCCTTTCTCAACAACATGTAACAAGCGGGAGGTAAGTATGTTCTCCGATCACTACTAACTACTTCTGTTAATTCTGTCCTTATTCCCATTTCACGTAGGTCCATTCTAGATTTTATCCCATCTTTAGTCTTACCTGGTATATTCAACAAAGTACCGATGACGCTATCACATACATTTTTCTCAACATGCATGACATCGATACAATGCCTGACTGCGAAAGAACTCCAATAAGGAAGATCCCAAAATATTGACTTCTTCTTGAATAAAGATTTGTCACTCCGTGTGTCCATCATACATTGTGATCTCTTACCAAATTCATTGGCAAAGTCTTTTACTCTTTCATAAAGATCCTCCCTTGGTATAGGTTTAGGTGCACTCCATTCCTCATTTCGTCCATTGAATGCTTTGCACAACCTATGATACAGATGGAATTTTGGAAGAAACCTTCGATGACCAAGATATACAGTCTTGCCTCCATGTTTTAGTTATATTGAATTAGTGTTCTCTTCACATATAGGACACACTTTAGATTCTTTGACACTATATCCAGACAAATTCCCATATGCTGGAAAATCATTCACATTGCAAAACAACATAGCGTGCAAACAAAATATCTCTCTTCATGAAGCATCATAGGTCATCACACCTTCACCCCAGAGTTTCTTAAAGTCATCAATCAGAGGTTCAAGATAAACGTCGATATCATTTCCAGGTTGTTTAGGGCCCAATATCAACAATGATAGAATAACATACTTATTTTTTATACACAACCAGGGAGGAAGATTGTATATAACAAGCATAACTGGCCAAGTGTTATGTTGGCTTCTCAATGTCCCGTACGGATTCATCCCATCTATACAAAGCCCAAGTCTTATATTCCTAACTTCTTCACTGAATTCAGGGTACAATAAATCAATCTTCTTCCATTGTGGGGAATCAGACGCATGTCGTAGGATCCCATCATTATTTTTCTTAACATCCGCATGCCACCTCAAATTCTTTGCATCTATCGGATTGGCAAATAAGCATTGAAACTGTGGTATTATAGGTAGATGCCACATCACCCTGGCAGGAAAACCAGTTTTGGACTCCCCCGAAGTCATCAATTTATACCTTGACGCACCACATTTGGGACAATCTTTCAAATCCACATAGTCCTTTTGAAATAATACATAATCATTCGGGCATGCGTGTATCTTCTTGGCCTCCATTCACATTGGGCACAACAATTTCTTTAACCGGTATGTTGAGATTGGCAGCTCATTTCCTCCAGGAAGAATTTCTTTCAACAAAGACAACAATGATGTGAAGCTTTTGTCGTTCCATCTATTGTTAGCTTTCATCTTATACAATCTCAACATAGCACTAAGATTCATAAACTTACAACCTATGTATAATGGTATCTCAGCATCATGCACAATGTTTCTAAACATGGGAGGTGGATCGGTGTGCTCTACCCCACAACTATCCAACATCACATCAACGATGTCTACTGGAACGGGTTCGTTCACATCTACGTCATCGGAGGCAATTTCTTCTTCCACACAAGCACTACTATTGACATCCACTGATTTTAGGTTTAAAATCTCTCCATGCTAGTGCCATTCTGTATAGCCTTGTACAATCCCGTTGCACATGACATGACTTTTGATTCGTCACTTGTGCTGACTTTCAAGTTGTTACCGCAATGCCTACATGGACAGTAGAACCTATCTCCAGGTTGTTTCCTATGTTCCTCGGCAAATATAATAAACTGATCAAGACCAAAAATAAACTTTGGGGTGCAGTGATTTGGAATGGACATCCATGATCTATCCATTCTATGATCAAAGAGAAAACAAGTATATATTAGAACAAAATTTGGGTCTAGGGTTAAAAGATTAGAGTTTATGGTTAAAACTTTAGGGTTTAAGGTCTTATATATAATAAATGTGTACCACCTATCCCATTCTTGAACACCTAATCTCACTAGTAAGTGTATAATGTGTATTGGGTTTTCAAGAAAATTTCGACAGCATTTCCCTGCTGTTCTCCAAGTACATATGTACTTAGAGAACAAATGGGGAAATGCTGCCGAAATTTTCTTAAAAACCCAATACACATTATAAATTTACATCCTAAGTGAGATTAGGTGTTCAAGAACAGTCCCAAACCGGGGACTATCCAAGATTTACTCCTAATGAGTAAATCTTGGGTGGGTTTCTAGGCCAACAAATACATGTGTTGTCCTTCTTATACCTACAATCCTAGTTTCATCATTCATATCCTAGTTCTTCAAGTTAGGGTGATTATTGATGTCTTTAGAAGCATGATTGGCAATCTAGGGCAAAGTTCATCATTTACATTCCAAGCATGTCAAGTGAGTGCATTAGTATTTCCCTTTTACTAAAACCAAATTGGTGTATTAGTGAGTCTTCAAATAGATAAATACTTGAAGATGACTCAATGAATCTTATGAACAGTGAACTCAACTATAGCTTGTTGGTTCTCATTCACTACTTGCATAATATTTTATTGATCCTAAATAGAAGCAAAATTTTACATGCCCCATATGACCCTAGAATGTTGACGTGCCTAGGTTTAAAGCACTCATCAATCTTGAATAATGTTGACATGCCCCATAATAGGGAAAAATCAAGATGAGATTAATAAAAACACAAATCATAAAAAAATGGACCACATAATGGAATAATTTCTTAGTAATAGTATATATTGCAAGATAAACAAAAGATCAACTCATTATTTTACAACCAAACATTTTTTTCATGCAAACATTTTTTTCATGCATCTTTCATTACACATTTATGGTTATTATTCATCTAGTGACTAAGGTTCTAGATTGCCTTTTACTACTTGCTACTTAATGATTATAATGTTTGGTTGTTGTACAAGAATCACCAAATATAATGTCCATGAGGATAAACTAATATTTGGGAATGATAATGTGGCTTCTCTATATTAAATCTACTATGTCTTTCTTTCTTCTTCTCTATATTTAATTATTACATAAGGTGTGTGTGAACTTTGTGAACTTTGAGCTATTTAGGGGCAGTCACACTAAATTACTTTATCATTGTCTACCCAAGAAATGGGATTGGATCGATGTAATAACACTTCTATGATTGTTGGTATCAAAGACTTACAGACTATGCATCTATGTAATTGTGAACTTAATTGTGAAATCCCTCATTTTCCTCTTATTAGGATTTGAACTACTATTTTTTTGTAATAGTAATCATCTGGTTCATATACAACAGCCATGTTTGGCAATTGTTAGGGTTTGCGTTAACCCACAGGGCTACACAGCTATTCTAGGTGGAGACAGAGCGGAAAAAAAGGGGGTTGGAAGTCAGCGGCGGCGGCAAGATCAGCCAGTGGAGAATACCTATCCGGCGGCGGTGAGCTCAGGTTCTGAGTGGTAGGCAGTGGCGAGCAATAGGGGCAGTAGGCGGTGGCGAGTAGCAGCAGCGGCGGGAAGCAGTCTGGCGGTAGGCGGCGACGAGCAACAATGGAGAAGGGACGGTGCATGACGGCGAGTAGGAGAAGGGAGCGGAGAGCACAGTAGTGGCGGCGGCGATCACAATAGAAGCAATGGCAAGTGGCGACAGGAATCACGCAAATCACCAAACCTAAGTGGAGGGCAATGAAACAGAGAGAAAGGGGAAGAGTCTACTTCACATAGGTGCTATTAAGTTAACAATAGGTGTCGATTATTAAAAACAACCGCCGCTTATAACAATAGGTGTCGGTCATGACAAACAAACTGACACCTATGTTCACTAATAATCATCGGTTTCAACTAGAAAAATCGATGTCTATCTACATATGCCGGCAAAAAAAATGTTCTCGAATTATGACCATAGTCGTCGGTTGTCATAGAAAACCGACGCCAAGGGGGGGGTGAAAATTTTCACGGGGACAGCGCACGAAAACACATCGACGTCAATTATTACAAGAAGATCGACGATAAAAATTGGCCCAATTTTTGTCTCGTGAAAAATCTTTAGTCGTCTGTTGATTTGTTAACAAACGTCACCGTATGTTAAATTATGGAGGAGATTTTTTTCACTGGAAAATTTGGATTTGGCAGTCGATTTTAGGTGTCGGTTGCTTATTGAGGAACCGACACTAAATAAAAAGTGATACTCATGTATGGCCGCTCTTCACAGATAGATGTCGATTTGTGTATTCAACTGATGCTCTAGGATTTAGGCGTCAGTTTCTTGTATACAAACGACGCCTATAAATGTGATGTTATAAACCATTTCTGTAGTAGTGGTTCATCTAGGAAGAGAAAGAATAAGAGGGTATAATAAGCAAATGAAGATCAAGAGAGGTAGATCACTTACCAAGGTCAAGGAACACCAAACGATCACCAAGGAAGGGTTTCTCCAAGTCCTAGATCAACATGAAAGAGGGATCATCCACCCTTTTCCAAGGATGAGATCCTTCCTTCACAACCAAGAACAAGGGACAAGATCCAAGGAAAAGAGAGAAAGCAAGAGGGTATAAAGGGTTTAGTTGCATGCAAGGAGAGAGGTTTATATAGCCAAGGGTAAGAGAGGAAGAAAGGAGGTTAGGTGTCATGCGAACATAACACATGCCATGTGTCCACCATCTCTCATCCATGTAAGTGATAACACCCATTTTATGGCTGCTAGAGCTTATAGTTTACTATCAAAACTGCCTCCAAACCTGACTTCCTCTCCGTTTTATCTTATTTGTTGTAAAGAAATAATGCCCACTAGGCCCCTGATAACATTGCCTATCTTTTGCAGAGTTTCTCTTTTTTTCCACCAAAAGAGTGTTAATGGGCCCATCCCGACACATCAACAATGAGTTACATGTCCTGACCCAGTAGGCGAACGACGCGACACACCCTTTACCCGTCACGGTCGCTACCCGATATGGAAGCAACCCGACGTAGGTTTATCGCACGGAAGCTCTGAAAGACTGCATGTCTTTACCTGACATGGTGCCTAAGAATGCATCTCTTTACCTGACATGGTGCCTTACCTGTCACAGTTTGCCAAGCCGACAAATTCAGTTGTGTGATACGGCTACCCCACGGTACAACAGCCAGTCAAAGCTCTCACCCGACACAACAACATGATTTACTCGCAACCCGGTACGTGATGCCCTGCCAGCCGTGCCGGGCGACAGATGTGTCGACCCCTTTCGAAGCCACGTGAATGGAGCAGACAGGGGACACATAGCCCAATGACAGCCGCATCTCCCACCAACCCACTGCCTATAAGTAGCAGCTACAAGACTACGATGGGACGAGTGGTCGAAATCCTACGAGAGCTAACTCTTAGATAAAATGAGCTAGTGCGTCGAGTTCCAGAGCCTGCCGGGCGATACAAGGTGAGAACACCCCCAAACTGAGAGGGACGGGAGGAGTTCACTTAGAACTCGACCCGGTAGCAATAGTAGCGCGAAATGACCTTCAAGGCTACTTCAACATGCCGGGTCTCTAGTTGGGATTCAACCCGAGGTGACTCACCCATCTATACCTAACATGAGGAACCCGAGAACCTAAGATAAAGCTAACTCGATACATGTCCTAACACGACACGATTCCCAACCTGATATGGCCTACCCATCAAGGCTGTAGCCCAACAGGGCCAGCAGTCTGAAACGGTCATATCGGGTAGGGAGTCGTTTCCCGATACGCCCCTTACCCGTCACGGTTCATGACCCAACACGGTCAAGAACCCGACATGGTCATATCCTGATAGGGATCCTACCCGGTACTGGGTTAGCATTGTCTTAGGAGTATGCTGCTATGTATATCGATCTCCTATATCAAAGAGGTTGATACTTATCTTCCCTTTTCAGCACTTTACTTTCATTTACTACTACACTATAACTAAACCTTTTTATCTCTTTATGTTTATTGGAATCTGTGGAGTTTATCTCATGTTGTTCTGTGCATGGCTCCTTTTTGTTGGATGATTTCTTTATAGCATCTGAGCTCTAGTCTCTTATGGTTGGATCACACTTTTGACTAGCTATCAAATTGTGTTTCTCATTTTGACTACTTTGAGAGAGGGATGTCGTAAACTCTAGAGTTTGGTCTAATCTGGGTGTACAAGAGTACCCATAATGAGTGTTGCCCCAGCATATCCTTCCGCTCCAGCCTATGCCTAGTACCCTTGAGAGAGAGAACTTAGTACATGGTTAGTGGCACCCTCTTTGAGAGAAGAGGGTGCAGGATGTACGCAGTTTCCACTTGTTATGTTTAAGTTTTCCTCCTTCGTGCCGTACGTCGAGAACAATTTTATCTCCTCAATGTCCCTTTATCTAAAAACCTCCATAAAAACTGCTAAACCCCTAAAATCTTAATCCTTCTGGTAACTCCTCTTGGAGATAGGCTTTTTGTTTGTTTCTTTATGATTCTTTCTCGTTGCATCAAAACCTTTTCTCTCAACTTTTTGACGTGCTTAGATAAGTGAAACTTGAGTTATGAAGCGCCATTCTGCCTATCCTTGTGTTCAACCCCAAACTACTTTGACCCTGTGCTTGTTGCAGGAATCTCATTCGGGTATTATAAATTTCTAAAGTCCCATAACCTAGACATGTCTCCATTTTTGGACCCACATTTAAGGATTGTCAACTTTTTGGCACCGTTGTCGGGGATAGGCAATGAATACCATTCTACGAACTCGAGCTTTACTTGCACTATGCCAAAAACCTTATACATATGCATATAATACTGCAAATACTTACTGCACATAGTTTATACAACACACTAATACTTTTACACTTTTCTTTCTTACTAGGTACTACTTCACCTTTTTTGAGCTAGCCTTATGTCTGACAAGTCATGGCCGAGCAACCTCCTGAGGCTCGATCCCTGCACTCTTTTATCCAAGTCAGGGCTAATGAAAAAATGGAATCCGGTAGGTTACTCAATGTTGCCAACTTTGAGTTGAAGCCTACTTTCCTCCAGTTGCTGCAACACAACCGATTTGGTGGGAACACTATGGAAGAGAACCCGTACAACCACCTTACAACGTTCAAAAGGACTTGTAATACTTTTAAGATCAACAGAGTTCTGATATCCCACATCTACATCCAATGTTTCCCTTTCTCTCTAAGAGACAAAGTGTTGGAGTGGTATACAAGTCTACAAGATGGGAGCCTTCCCGATTGGGAACATCTAGCCAACACATTTATTGCCAAGTTCGTCCCTATAGAAAGAACGATGAAGTGCCAAAACAAGATAACGAGGTACTCATAGAAAGCCTTAGAGAACCTGCATGAGACCTGGGAGAGGTTTCAAAGTTATCAGAGGGAGTGCCCACACCATGGTTTTTCTGAGCCCAAGTTGATCACTACTTTCTATAATGGGATGTGTGCTGCAGAAAGAAAATCCCTAAATGGTACAGCTGGCAGAGATTTCTTAGGACTCAGTGCTCAAAGGGCCAGAGAGATTATAGACAACATGGCCATGAACCAGCAAGATAGTGAGTACGACAGAGAGTCTATGAACCACACCATTCCTGGAGAATCGAAGATGATGGAGGCACTAGCGGTTAATTTGGACAAGATTGTGACTAACATCCAAACCCTGAAGGAGCAGGGATATAAAGGAAAAGTCCAACATGAGGTAGTAAGAAATTGTGTCACTTGTGGAGAGCCAGATCACCTGTCTGACTTCTATCCACACACAACCACTCAAGGTGAATAGGATGAAGACAACACAGAGAATGTGAGCTATGTCCAGTATCGGTGCCCCGATCACCCTGGTTTTTCTTATGGGAACACCAGTGTAGATGAAAATTCTCATCAGCTGGTAGGTGGAACTACCTCAGGAGGACCTCCACATCAGCAATGCCAAGCAGGGTTCCTGCAGTAGAGAAGTTTCTAGCTGAATCAGCCACACCGACCTTCGATGATGACAGAGTTGATGTCTTTTGCTAAGAAGTAGAACAATCTTAATGAAAAGCTGCATAAAAGCTCAGTGGACAGCACGACCTTGCTCAAGTTGATGCAACAACAAATGGGAGGTTTTTCTGCTCAGATAGGAGAGCTCCAATAGCACAACAAGCAGATTGACCAATAGCTGGCCAACTTAGCCTAGAGTATCAATCACCAAGTAGGGTGTTTCCCCTCCAGTACCGAAGCAAATCCAAGTGGGAATGAAATCACAAATATGGCCATTTTAAGGTCAGGAATAGTGGTACAACCAGCTATTGAGAAGAGAGCAACAACGGTGACAATTCTTGCTAAGGATGTTAACCCCGAGGAAGTGGAAGAAGTACCCACAAAGTCGAAGAAAGTGACGAAGGAAAGAGTCGACGATGTTCCTTCTGAGGAGCTTTCGGAAAAATATGCACCTCGCATACCTTTCCCGCATAAGATGATGAAGGCATAGTTGAAGAAGAGGCATGACAAGTTCATGGCTACAGTAAAGAAGTTACCCCTCAACATCCCGTTCTTGGATGCTATCGAGGAGATTCCCACATACGCAAAGTTTCTGAAAGACCTAATCTCGAGAAAGAAAAGAGGTGAAGACATTGAAACTGTGAAACTAGCACATATGTCCAGTTCTTTTGTCAAGGCGAATATGCCTTCTAAGAAGAGAGATCTGAGGGCTTTTGTCATCCCCTTCTAGGTTGGGGATAACATAACTCGCAAAGGTCTGGAGGACCTGGGGAAAAGTATCAGTCTAATTCCCTTGTCCCTTGCAAAGAGGTTAGGACTCACCGATATGGTGAGCACCAATATGAGAATTCAGCTAGCGGATCACACCTTCACCAGACCAGTTGGAGTGTTGAAGACATGCCCATTAGAGTTGGGCAGTTCTTTATATCCTATGATATCATTTTGATTGACACCATGGAAGACCCTAGCTTCCCCATTATCTTTGGGCGACCCTTCCTTATAACTGGCAGAGCACTCATTGATGTGGAGGCGGGTATGATATTAATCAGAGTTGGAGGAGAGCACATCGACTTCAACATCTATGATTGTATGAAGGCCCCCTCATTCTTTGATTCATCATATTTTGTCGAAAGATATCAGTAGCACTGCAATGAGGTAAGAGAAGAAAAAGCTATGGTACACCCACTGATGAACGCCTTAACTGGTGAAGCACAAGTGGCCTAGGATCTAGAGGTAAAGGAATTGTTGGCATTTCTGGAAGCAAAAGATCTGTCGAAAGCAGAGGACCCCGTGGAAACAATGATGTATGTTACCTTACGGAGAGGGTCTGCCAAAGAATAAGAAGCGAAGACCCTGCCCGAGTTGAAGGTTCTTCTGAGAGGTTTGGAATATCGTTTTCTAGATGAGGAAAAGATGAATCCAATAATCATCAACTCAGAGCTGACTGACAGTCAGAAAGAACAGCTGCTTGAGGAGTTGAGGCTATGAAGGAGATCCCTAGGTTACTCGATTGGATACCTAAGGGGGATCAACCCTTCTGTGTGTATGCACATGATCCGATTGGAAGAAAATTCCAAACCTTATGCCCAGCCACAACAAAAGTTGAATGATAAGCTGACAGAAGTGGTCAGCAAGGAGGTTGTGAAACTCCGTGATGTTGGAATCATTTATGCCATTAGTGACAACACATGGGTGAGTCCCATTCAGGTAGTCCCAAAGAAGGGAGTCATAACGCTAATCAAGGGAGATAATGGAATCGAGGTTGCTATTAAGATCGTCATCGATTGGCGGATGTTTATAGATTATCGAAAGCTTAACACCGCCACTCGCAAGGACCATTTCCCCCTCCCTTTTATCGACCAGATGCTTGAGCGTCTGGCCCACCACTCTTACTTTTACTGGTTGGATGGGTATTCGGGGTTCTACCATATCCCAATTCACCCAGATGACCAGGAGAAGACTACCTTCACGTGAACCTATGGTACATTTACCTTTAGGAGAATGCCCTTTGGGCTCTGCAATGCACCCACAACTTTTTAGTGGTGCATGAATGCCATTTTTGTGGACTTCCTAGAAGATAAGATGGAAGTCTTTATGGATGACTTCAGTGTTTATGGAAGGTCTTTCAATGATTTCCTGAATAACCTGTCTTTAGTTATGAGAAGATGTGAAGAGTAGAGTCTCACCCTTAATTGGGAGAAGTGCCATTTTATGATGCAGGAAGGGATAGTTATGGGACATTAGGTGTCAAGTAAAGGCATTGAAGTTGACCAATCTAAGGTGGAAGCGATATCAAAGATTTCTCCACCATCATCTGTAACAGGAGTCAAATGTTTCTTGGGACATGTTGGTTACTACCGAAGGTTCATCAAGGACTTCTCAAAGATTGCGAAGCCCCTTTCTAATTTGCTCATGAAAGATGCCAAGTTTGAGTTTATCGAGGAATGTCTCAAGGCGTTCACTGCTTTGAAAGAAGCTTTGATAACAACCCCCATCATCCAGTCCCCAGACTGGAATATGCCTTTTGAGCTAATGTGCGATGCCAACGATTTTGCTGTAGGAGTGGTCCTGGGCCAAAAGAAAGAAAAGAAACATCATGTTATCTATTATGCCAGTAAGATGCTAGATGATTCCCATGTGAAATACACTACTATGGAGAAGGAGATTCTAGACATCATCTTTTCATTCGACAAATTCCGCTCATATATCATGGGATCCAAGGTCACTATCTCTAGCGACCATGGAGCCATTAAATACCTCATGCAGAAGAAGGACGCTAAGCCAAGATTGCTTCGATGGGCGTTGTTGCTTCATGAATTTGATCACGAGATTGTGGACAAGAAGGGAACCGAGAATGTAATTGTTGATCATCTCTCCTAGATAAGGTTTGAAGAAGTGCATCCGCTTCCTATAAATGAGAGCTATGTCGATGAAGTAATTTATCTTGCCGAAACTACCAACCCTGAAGGACCATGGTATGCCGATATCTGCAACTACCTCGCCTGCAAACAGCTACCCCCATATATGATGTACAACCAGCGAAAGAAGTTTTTCTCTGACTTGAAGTACTATTATTGGGATAACCCTCTGCTATTCAGGCGTTGTTTAAACAACCTCTATAGGAGGTGCATGCCGGAGGAGGAAGTACCCAAGATCCTGTACGAGTGTCATTCCTCTCCTTATGGAGGACACCTGGGGCAAAGAAAACTTCTATGAAAGTTCTTCAATCAGGTTTCTACTGGCCATCCTTGTTCAAGGATGCTAATGCCTACGTCAAATCTTACAATGAATGCCAGCGGACTGGGAACATCTCCCGTAGAAATGAGATGCCCCTGTCCGATTGGATTGAGGTGGAAATTTTTGCTGTCTGGGGGATAGATTATATGGGGCCCTTCCCCTCATCTTGTGGTTTCAAGTATATTCTAGTTGTAGTTGATTATGTTTCAAAATGGGTGGAAGCTATAGCCACCAAAACTTGTGACACAAAATCTGTGATCAAGTTTATGGTGTTCCCCGCACCGTGATAAGTGATGGGGGATCCCATTTCACTGAAAGACAGTTCAAGTTGTTGATGAAGAAGTATGGGGTGAGGCATAAAGTCACCACACCTTATCATACGTAGACATTTGGGCAGGTGGAAGTTTGAATCAGCAAATTAAGCAAATTCTTGAGAAAATAGTTGGAAAGTCTTGCAAAGACTGGTAAGCCAAGTTAGATGATGCTCTCTGGGTGTACAAAACAGCATACAAGACGTCGTTTGTTACCACACCTTATCGTCTGCTATATAGTAAAGCATGTCATCTACCTTTTGAGTTGGAGCACAAGGCTTTTTGGGCAATCAAATGTCTTAACATGGATCCATCACTGGACGAAAAGAAGAGGTTCCTCCAGCTCCAAGAACTTGAAGAACTTAGGCTTAATGCCTACAAGAATGCAAGGATCTACAAGCTGAGAACAAAAGTCTGACACGATTCTCACCTTCGGAAGAAAGACGTCAAGGAAGGTAACAAAGTTTTTTTGTTTAAATTCTCTATTCGACTTTTTCTAGGAAAATTGTAGACTAGGTGGTCCGGACTGTTTGTTGTAGCGAAGATATATCTGTCAGGAATGATGGAGATATATGACAAAAATGATCCAGTGAAGATATTCCCAGTCAACAGACATCGAGTAAAGAGGTTCTACAAAGATGAAGCTTTCGTGAGGAGGTATGAGATGACCGTGGACGATGTCGAAGCTGCACCTACCGAAGAAGCATAGACGGATTTGAGAACGTCGAGCTAACGATAGAAACCACAGCCCTCCTTGGGAGGCAACCCAAGTTTTACTTTCCTAGAATAGGATGTTATTTCCTTTTCCTACAAAGAACACTATGAACAATCTCATTGCAATTACGCCTGAGTTTGTGCCCACGTCATGTGCACAGACTTTCTCGTTTCATGGGACATCAACATAGTTTTATCGCCTTGGTGTGTAACACTATCTGAGGCTGAGGATTACTCTTAGGCCAATGATGTTTTACACATTAATCACCTTTTGATTTTTGGTTTTTCATCCTTGTTAAGTTTTCCTTTTGTTCTTTGCTAACATGTCAGGCATGCACGATATCTTACCCTTGTTTGGCATGTCCAGGTTCTTTGAAAAACATGTCACCCAAGCCAAGATGGAGCGTATCGTGTGACTCCTTCTTTCAAGCCTACCCAATTTTTGCAAAGGCCTGACGGGCAAGTGTCGCTCCCAGATCATATCGCCTTTAGAGAGTGTGTCGGGCTGCCATGTCACCCAGGTCGTATCGCCTAGCGTGCGACATGTGCATCGTGCAGACCCGTACCACGTAGGGTGTGCACTGAGCAAAGCATATCGGGTGACACATCCTTACCGCCCAACACGTCTGCCGCACGACACCTTGCCTTCTCAAAAGTTTTGCGACGTGATGTGATTAGACAGATTTTACCGTGCTTTGGAAGGTGATCCATGTGCATGCACGACACGTGTCCCTATTTTTACCATTTTTACCCCACTCACGGACGGATATATATATCAAATCGAGATTAACTTGTTGGGTTACTGAAGTTACCTGCTTTTGCTCCCGTATCTTGCACTCTCTTACTACCTTAAGCTCCCATGCTGGCTTCAGCCTACCGACTTCCGTGTCACATTCTCGATCTTCCTGCCCGACAAAAGGTAAAACCCGTGACGCCATGCATATCAAGTGACTGGGTGTCACGTAGATTGTATTGACCAACCTTATTGCATGCCATCTGTATCAAGTTCTTGCCCGTGTCGAGCATGACCTTTCAACGCATATCGAGTTTCTACATATCACACGATAATCCTGTTGGCTTTCTTACCATTTTGTTTTATATCGGTCTTGTGCCTGTACCGCGTGACACACATATTGTGTGACATGATGACCTATGCATCTATATCAGGTAAAGACTTTGAGCTCGTGATGGTGACCTTATCGATCAGTTTGCTTCACCGCGCTTTCACTCATGTTGTGAGACACGAGTATCGCGTGACACAAAGCTTCACGTGTTTCTGACAATATCGAGATTTCACCTTAGTCGTGTGATACCCATATCGTGTGACACGTCTACCAAGCATCAATACTGTGCAGACTCAGTTATAAGGAGTTACCCAATACTGGTTTGTCGCTAAAACCATATTGCTTAGAAATTACCGTTTCTTCGATGCCGCCTTCACTTGTGCATCGTTCTCACCATTTGCCCGCTATCAGTTTGTTTTGAGTACCACTTGAAAAATGTATCGGTTTTCTGGTATCATGCATTTACATATCGCACGCCATATTTTTGTAAACGTCTGACCCAATATCGGTTCTGTACGTATCGCCCAACCCGTATCGGATAACACTCTTTCTCTTACTTTCTGCCTATTATCGAGTAAATATAGTTTTTATCGAACAACTTTTCTGACTTATTTTCTTTATCCAAATCATTGCAGAAAAGTTGTTCGATAAAGAAAATAAGTCAGAAAAGTTGTTTGTCAACTATATTTACTCGATGGTATGCTTGGTACACCAGGGAGGCTATGGCCATAGACACAACCTATGTTGCCATGACGGTCATCCAAGAAAGGATGGCCACAACAGGGAGGCTCGCACCCCTCGATGCTCGATGGGACAAATCATCGGCAGTCATCCTCGAAGACTCGTCTGTCTCCACCACCGCCGAGCCAGCCACCACCACCATTGAACCAATAGTTGCCACTCTGGTGGTCACTGCTACCGCCACTGAACCAGCCGCGACAACCACAATGACGCCCGCCGCAGCTACAATAGAAGTGTCGACCATCGGGGAGGTCTTCGACACCACCGAGGCCGCTACAACGATCGTCGCCTCAGAGGCCGCTGCTGCAGAAGCAATAGCTGCAGCGCCTGAAGCTTCAGCTTGCCGGAAACGGTAGAGACCTTGGTGCAGTTGGATGCCTCTCGCAACAATGAAGAGGCATTCATTGATCTCTTAGAGGCAGATCTTAGGTCTGTACAGCTGACCCCGACACTGCCACCCTCAACGCCAAAGATCGCTATGGAGGAGGGAGCCGGGGAGTCGGATGGTCGATCAACATCCACCTACTCCACAACCTTCTGCATGACCCCATGCTGAGGAAACAGAGATAGCTGCAAGGGTGCCAATGCCTCTCCCAGAGGCCACACCTTTGTGTATTGTCTAGTTGGACTTGGCCCTGATAGACGATCTTTATTCATCGGGCCACACCGCCAATACAAGGAGTGCCACCCGAAGCCGAAGTAGATCAGTGGCAGTCCCCTCTTCATTGGGGCAAGCCTTCAGGTTTGAATTCAACAGCTTGCGGGAGGTAACAAGCAACCACACAACTACATTTTCTTCCCTGAACTGCAAGGTTTAGGTGTTCCAATGGAGGTTAAGAGAGTAGGAGCGTCACCTGCTGACTCTAGTTGGTCTCCCCAGCCAACTATAGTCGTTGAACAACACCATGCAGGGGGCGCTCTAACGCCTTGACGCCATCGAGTAGAGGGTCGACGAGAGGGACTACCATCACCACTCAAGACGTCCTAGAATATCACCATCACCGATGGCATCCCCCTCTTCACTATCATCATCATCCTCTTCCTCCGAATCATCATCCTCATCCACCTCCAGTGGGCCCTCAACAATGCCCGATGAGGAGATGACGAACCGAACCACCGACGGGTCTCCCACATGATAGGGGAGCACTCGTGACGTCGATGTATCTGCAACCCCTCAACTACTAGAGCCAACTGAAACCGCAGAAGAGATACTTGAAGGCCTAGCAGGGGATTCATTTGAGGGAGAAGGGGGCAATCTCTATAGCTCGATTGTTGAGAAAACCCTAAGGGAAAAGACTTCGGCAGCTGAGGCATTTTCTACACCGTCCGAGATCACAGTCTTCGAGATGGCTGACTTAGACAGGAGCACCATTGGCTACCTCACAATCTGGGACCAACAATTGCTAAACTTGGTCTTGAGGCCGTAGGGGGGAGAAGAAGTTGCCGTCTGGAGTGATGGGTACTTCCCCATATGACGTAGAGCACTAAAAGGGATGTTCTGCTTGTAAGCCATCATAGGGAAGATCTTGTTCATGGTCCTGGAAGGTGCGATGCTTGAAAATATCGCCATCAGGACATGCCGACAGTCAATCTACAATGCCACCCCAGCCTTGGGTAGACGGCTACTGGGAGGGGCATACGAGACAAGGCTGGTGGTCGATATGCTGAAGCACATTGAAGAGCACAACCCCGACCTAGTGCTAGCCCCCTACAATCATAGAAAGCATTGGTTCCTCTACGTGGCCGACCTCCGCTCCCATGACATCACTCTACTTAGCTGCTGCACCGCGGAGGTCCCCCACTTGGAGCATGTCTTTGTCCGCCCCGAAGATAAGCACCTCAGGATTCTCCCTCTGTGCCTTCACCAGGTCATCAAATGAGGAGTCCAACGTCATAGCAGTGTCTGGAACTTCTACGCAATTAGAGACTTCCCAGTTCAAGTAGATGCGGGGAGTAGAAATAATGCCTTCATCATCTTGCGTGCCATAGAGCTGTTAAACATCTTTAGATACATAAGGTAGCTCCATGACCAAGATTTATATCAACTGAGGAGCATATATGTGTTATTTCTAATCAAAGACAAGTGCTACTTCCGAGACACAGAGCTTCTAAAGGACCTGTTGGAGACAGATGCTGGTATGATTCTGACTCCTTTTCTTATCAACCCAGCAGTCCTCCAAGGAATGAAGTTGAGGGTGCTTCTTACGTCTTCAGGACAGGCAAGCAGATAGAACATCTGCAGACCGTACTCGCCACTGAAGGTGATTCTTCTTTTCCTATCATCTCTGAATCTCTCATTAGCAACTTCGACCGTTCTGCGTGTAGTTCTTTATCTCAGGAACAAGTCAATGATATACTTCTACAACTTGCTGATTCTGACACTATAGACGTCATATATGAGAAATATAATGTAGTAGTCCCCCTTGACGATCTACGAGACTTAGTCAAGGTAGGAGGATGCTTAGCTATGACGTTGGCATCATCTTACATCCCCATCCTACAGAAGAAGATTGGACAGCCCTACATCGCCCATCTGATGTTGTTCAATGACTTATGCCTTTTTTATGAAAGATGAGCACGCCAACTATTCCATCTTGAAATGAAGAAGTGTCTGCCACACATTATATTTCTACCTATGCTGCATGAGAATCACTGGACGCTCCTAATGATGTACACCCATCCACACACTGATTTCTTCTACAACAGCTCTGATGCCAACAACGACTATCCAACAGAGTGTGCATCTATGCCGGCAACATCCCACAAGCAACTAGCAAGAAAATATTATATCGAGGTAGTGTCCTTGATCCAGCCCTATCTTGAAAATCCAGCAGCAAACTGGCACGATCTCTAATACTTCCACCACAGTCTACAACAAGCTACCTTATCAAATGACTATGGAGTCTACGTGCTACACTGGATATATAACATAGTAGCATTGACGAAAGTACCACAGAATCTCTACAACCTCGACTACCACAGCCAATAAGGGGAAATTGTGATGGAGCTCTTATCTACTACTGACGAGCACATCCACTGAATCCTCACTGATCTATGCCTATCCTTCTCAATTTATCTCACATCTCTGGGACAGAGTGTGGGGTATGTTTGGGGGGGGTACTCCATAGCATCAATGAGGGAGGTACTCTAAAATTTTCCCATTTTTTCCCTTTCCCTTTCCCACTATACTCTATATACACATGTGTATAAATGATTTATAGAAAGCAATACATACACAACTGCTTGTTTCTCAAAAATTGTAAAAATCACTTTATAGTAAATATTTGGTACAACTTCTTCTAGTTTGTTCTCTCTGTGTCTAAGGCGGTGTACATTTCTATTATGCTATCTTGAAAACATAGTCTCAAACGACAAAGGCTATAACTTTTCTATGCCAGCTTTGAAAAATAATCTCGTAACAGCTAAGAGATGTGCATGTGAAGGAAAAAGCTGCCCAAATAGCAAACTCCCTTTTCCCTACTTGTCAAAATCCCAAAAAGAGAGGAAAGCCTTATGAGAGTGAATAAAAGCATGAGAGTTTTGCCAAAAAAAACTTATCTTCCTAAAAGTACCCATCTTTAGGCATGGTAGATCCGGGGCAGTGGTACATAGTATGTGAAATCACTGCTCTAAAGCCAACTGGCTTGGACTGCAGATACTATTTTCCCATTAATAGACCCATACCTGGATGGAACAATGGGAACCAAGAAAAACCCAAAAAGCCTTAAGTCTTCCCGAAATCCCCACCGTCTATCCCCAAGCAAGTTTGGTGTGAAAGCTAACTTCAAAATCATGCACCAAAGTCTCGCAAAAGCTGAAGAGATTTTTTTTGCTTAAATAAGGCAGGAAAAATAAAGTCCATTGTTCGTAGTCAGATGTATTTTTCCTCAGGACATCTCAAAAATTCACTTAACCCCTTGTCCGAAGACTACGTCTGGTTTTGAAAGGTACTGCAAACAAAGTTTTAAAATAGGTACAAATTGATTGAGGACAATCAAAATGCTAAGTTTGGGGGAGTTGATAACATCCATTTTATGGCTACTGGAGCTTATATTTTACTATCAAAACTGCCTCCAAACCTGACTTCCTCTCCATTTTATCTTATTTGTTGTAAAGAAATAATACCCACTAGGCCCCTAATAACATTGCCTATCTTTTGTAGAGTTTCTCTGTGACGTCCGCAGATTTTCTAAAACTTAATCTGATGTGTGACATCTAAATTGAAACCCTCACCTCAGTGAGAATCCCATTTTAAACATCCCACACTAGGCTAAGAAGAAGAAAATCAAGGGAGTCAGAAGGAAACACAGTCAGTAGCACATGTACATGAACAATAATAAAACCATACACACATGTTCACCATTCAATATATAATTACAGCATGAATTGTTACAACATTTGATATTACATATTGAACAACAAACTTTAACATATACATGTACTACAACTAAACTATAAGATCTTAAGACAACAGGTCCACCTGTACATCAGCTCGCCACACAACTCTCACTATCCTAGATCTTTAAGAATATAAGCCACAACCTAAACAAAAGATTACATGCGGTGTCTAGTGGGTTTCAATTTAGATAAGTTTTTGTATACCTCTCATCATATATTGGCAATAAGATAAAACTAATATACTTGGCAGTAATAGAAGAATATAAGAAAAGCATATACTTGCATAAAGATATTCATTAGCAAAAGAGAACACATATTTTAAGCACATTTTCCATTATATATCCATGCATTTGCCACCTGAGGGAATAATGCATCATCTCTGCTACCAAAGAGAATGAGATGTAAGGCCTTATGATCTACTACCAAAGAGTTAGATCATTGTACAATGTGATCTGCTACCAAAGAGAATGATCACTTTCCAACACTATGCTACCAAAGAGAATTGGTGCTTTCATATAATGGAACAGATATATTATGGTTGATGTGTTCATAGCAATAAGTATGGAGAATCATGCAACATATCATACAAGAACAATCATTTCATCCAATATCATATGCCAAGTATTTTACTACACATATAAACCAAGCATATTGTATAATAAGCCAAGTAAGAGGTAATGGCGTACCTTCCAAAGAGACATCCTAATCATCACACATATTCCTTAGGTCAACTATATCTTGGTCAAACCCCTGGTTAAGACAAGATCACGTATCACCATCAGGTTCTCATCTTAACCCTAGTTATCACCATTTTAGGATTTGTTTACTCATTAGGATATTCTCATGATTACTTGTATTCTTATCTTATATTTATCTTACTGATGTTATATTCCAGGTTATAGTTCATCAACTGGATATACTCACGTGTCACATTATTATGTGAACATATTTAACATTATGTCACTTTCATTAACCATATCAGGGTTACATCACATGTATTAAGGATTCTCTTCATATAACATAAATTCTATGCATATAACTGATCTCATATTTAGATATTATATTCCAGTTACAGATATGAGGGTTTTCTGTAAATCTCATCATTTATTGAGCATGCATGTATTAATTGCATCATCTTTAGTGTTATTAGCCCTAATTAGCCATATTAATCAAATTATATGCTTTCGTGCATCAATATGGCCATATCTGACATCATATGCACTATAAACATGATTATAGACTTACTGACATTTTCCCATAATTTTAGAACATCGTTTGATATTTATTATCCATTAAACAAATATAAAGCATCTTACATGATATCACTGATATTAAAGCATCAAAATCCTGATATTAAACTTTCATTGTGTTCTACACATTTTTCTGAGAATTTTGGTATATTACTTATATTTTTCTAATCGTCGAGCTAATTACTGTGATTTATTGAAGAACCGAGCAATTTCTGATTATTTACCTCATATGGCCAATCACAAACCGCCACGTGGCCTTATGGGGCTGGGCACATCCTTTCCTGGCTTGGCCGCCTGGTTCTGCAGCGGTTCATGTAACTAGACCCGGTCTATTTCCCTGTTCTCTCATGATCAAACTCTCTCTCTCTCTCTCTCTCCTCGCATTTGACGTGATCGGTAGCCCGTCCTCTCTTCGTTCTGGGCATGCGTGAGCACTGCTGCAACGTCTTCTGTTCTCCATGACCCGGACCACCATCACTGCAAGGGAGATTCCGATGAGAGATCAAGCACTCTCGTCTCCTCCTCGACGCCCGACCTGCGTCGTCTCCTGGAACAGCGGCCACCATAGCCTGCTTCCGGATCTCTAAACTACTTCTCCCCCATGGTTGCACCGTGTGGCTCCCTGCCTTGCAGCCGCCACCGTGGCTGGGCCCTGTCCATGGCCGCCGATGATGGCCTCCGCCGTAGTGGTGTCCTCCTCCGATGAGCGGTCTAGTCTCCCAAGGTGCAGCGCTCGACATTGCCTGCATGAGACTCGCTGCTCCGCAACGCGTCTCCTTCCGCGACAAGGCAGGGCACCACCGTACTCTCAGGTTCTGCAAAAGAAGACCCTCGTCTCTCCCTTAAGCCATCATCATCAAGTATCATTCTACTGTGGCTCCTCCATGCTCAGTGAGGAACTCACCTTCGACTGTTGCTCTTGCAGTCACGGCTGCCATTGCAGAATGTGAGAAAGGAAAAAGGTCTTCTCCCATATCCCTCCTCGCACCACTTGTTGTGGACGATGGAGAAGAAGCAATGATGGGGAGGGGGATTTCACTCTTGTCTACTCCAACTGACTCACCAGATGGGTCTTGCAACTCCTCTAAAAGATACGAAGAGAACTTCCGACACATCATTCACAAATCATCCCACGTTCACAGATGTGGTTGTGGTCTTTCACGCTAGCTGAACTGCCACCCCCCACACACGTTCCAGTTGAGCGTGACTTCTCCATCAGACCTGTTTGTGGCTTCACCAGCAAAAAGATACGACCACTAGATTCTAGCCACATGCTCATACAAATACAAAAGGGGTGTGACAAGGCATATATTAACAACTTAGCCTAAGACCTAGATACTTTGGCCCATAGTTACCATTATTCCACATTATTTCATGGTATTCAAACCTAAATAACTCCCTCTAGGAAGATCCAAATGCCACCAAATTTTAACCGTAGATTCCTTACCTCTCGAGCTACCTTCTAATCAGATTTGGTGACAAAAATCATCTATTTGATCATTATATTAAATTACTCAAGAAGGCATTAAAAAGAGATATCTTAATCATGATGTCAGCCTCACATCAACACACCTACTTTGTCAAAAGCTTGGAACTCTTAATATAACTCAACCATATGATTTTACTTATGTCATTG
Source organism: Alisma plantago-aquatica (assembly GCA_963693085.1). Classification (NCBI taxonomy): domain Eukaryota; kingdom Viridiplantae; phylum Streptophyta; class Magnoliopsida; order Alismatales; family Alismataceae; genus Alisma; species Alisma plantago-aquatica. The sequence continues at coordinate 284,482,067 of OY856414.1, read as the reverse complement.
GACATTTAGGATTCCAAAAGTCCACTCCGTCACATCTTATACTCCTTAATAGAAATTCTGTCCTCAGAATTAAGCCAGAAATCCGGTCTATCACAATCTCTTTTTTTTCACCAAAAGAGTGTTAATGGACCCATCCCGGCCCATCAACAATGAGTTACCTGTCTCGGCCCAGTAGGCGAGCAACGTGACACACCCTTTACCCGTCACGGTCGCAGCCTGATATGGCAGCAACTTGACGCGGGTGTGCCACGCAGAAGCTCTGACAGACTATAGCTCTTTACACAACATGGTGCCTTACCCATCACAGTTCTCCAAGCCGACAAAGTCAGTTGCGCGATACGGCTACCCCTCGGTGTAGCAGCCCACCAAAGCTCTCACCTGACATGACAGTGCGATTTATTCGCAACCTGGCACGTGACGCCCCGCCAGCCGTGCTGGGCGATAGATGTGTCGGCCCCTTTCGAAGCCACGTGAATGGAGCAGACGGGGGACACATGGCCCAATGTGAGCCTCATCTCCCACCAGCCCACTGCTTATAAATAGCAACTACATGCCTATGATGGGACGGGTGATCGGAACCCTATGAGAGCTAACTCTTAGAGCAAAGGAGCTAGTGCGTCGAGTTCCAGAGCCTGTCGGGCGATACTAAGTGAGCACACCCCAACCTGAGAGGGATAGGAGGAGTTCACTTAGAACTCAACCTAGTAGCAACAACAACACAACATGACCTTCAAGGCTACTTCAACATGCCGGGTCTCTAGCTGAGCTTCAACCCGATATGGCTCACCCATCTATACCCGACACGAGGAGCCCGATAACCTAATATAAAGCTAACCCGATACATGTCCAAACACAACACGATACCCAACCCGATATGCCCTACCCATCATGGCTGTAGCCCGACACGACCATATCGGGTAGGGAGTCCTTTCCTGATACACCCCTTACCCGTCACGGTTCACAACCCGACACAGTCGTATACTGATAGGCTCCTACCCGGTACTGGGTTGGCGTAGTCTTAGGGGTCGGCTGCTATGTACATCGATCTCCTATATCAAGGAGGTCGATACTTATCTTCCCTTTTTTAGCACTTTACTTTCATTTACTACTGCATTGTAACTAAACCTTTTATCTCTTTATGGTTATTGGAATCTATGGAGTTTATCTCATATTTTTCTATGCATGGTTCCTTTTTGTTGGATGATTTCTTTATAGCATATGAGCTCTAGTCTCTTCTATTTGGATCATGCTTTTAACTAGCTATCGAATCGTGTTTCTCATTTTAATTCATTTGAGAGAGGGATGTCATAAACTCTAGAGTTTGGTCTAATCCGGGTGTACGAGAGTACCCAGAATTAGTGTTGCCCCGACATATCTTTCTGCTCCAGCCTATGCCTAGTACCCTTGAGAGAGGGAACTTAGTGCATGGTTAGTGGCACCCTCTTTTAGAGAAGAGGGTGCAGGATGTACGCCACTGCCACTTGTTATGTTTAAGTTTTCCTCCTTCATGTTGTATGCCGAGAACAATTTTATCTCCTTGCCATCCCTTTATCTAAAAACCTCCATAAAAGCTGCTAAACCCCTAAAATGTTAATCCTTCTGGTAACTCCTCTTGGAGATAGGCTTTTTGTCTGTTTCTTTATGATTCTTTCTCGTTGCATCAAAACCTTTTCTCTCAACTTTTCAACGTACTTAGACAAGTAAAACTTGAGTTCTAAAGCACCATTTTGCCTATCCCTGTGTTCAACCCCGAACTACTTCGACCCTGTGCTAGTTGTAGGAGTCTTAAACATTTAGATATTATAAATTTCTAAAGTCCAATAACCTAGACATGTCTCCATTTTTGGACCCACATTTAAGGCTTGTCAGTAAGCACGAGGCTCAACAATGCAATAAGGTGATAAAAATAAGGAAAACTAGTGACCTCACTTATCCAACAAAGCATAGCGACTGATGGGAAATCATAGCGACCCAAAGGTGGTCAAAACTTAGCAACCGCATAAAGCTCATCTACCATCAATAGATTCTTAAATTGGCAACTGAAGAGAGGTTCCTAAATCATCGATCACCAACCCAGGGTAGACCCGTGAAAACACCATCAATTTAATAGACCAAGGACCACATAAAACTTAGCGATTGCCAAACACTAGGTGACTCAACATCAAGGTCAACCATCACTTAGGGTATCCAAGCAAACCCTAAACATCACATCATCATGTCACAACATCAAACCAAGATAAGACAATACTTTGGTGTGCCACTCTCTCTACAACATGTTGTCAAATCACACGAGGCACAACAAGCATGTGATAAATTGCAAGAAAGACCCTAAACATGGGTAAATTACAATTAGGTCCAAAACAAGCACATAAAGGCATAACTAGCTTAAACAAGATCCAAACTAGACCTTGAAACATAAGCCTGTCACATGTTATTAAAGAACATCACAAGGTTAGATTAAGATTTTAAGCAACTAATAATGCTAAGAAAGTAAGATCAACCAAGAAGCCATGTTAGGAGTCTTACAACAATATTTTAAATAAATTAAAATTAGCATCAAAATCACACACAAATGACATAGATGATAACCAAACAAAATGACAAATAGAGAATAGTGGCTTTTATATGTTCATCAGGTGCCTATAACTCCTCTCATATTTACAGAGGAGACTATCATTGTTGCTACTAGCATGGTGCTGATTTTCCCCTGAAGTATATTTATATGATGGATATATATAACCCTTTCCCTCATCACACCATAGGAGGACATCACATTCTAGCTCTATTAAAATTCACATGATGCGTACATCTCAATGTCCATTTAGTGTACTAGTAAATTATACAAGTCATATTGAATAAGACTATAAAAAACCAAACCTAATCATAAAAGTTATACTCTAATCTAGTTTGGCCTCAACTTGCCAATTGTCAGTTTGGCTTAAATTTTTTACAAGCTACTAGGAGTGGTTTCATCCATATATTTTGGGTCTTGACAAACCAAAATAGACCATGGCCACACTTAAACACCCCCATATGATATAAATTAACAACCATGCTTAGTTTCTTAATGTGTTTGGAATAATTTACTTTTATTTCACAATAAAAATGTCATCAAAATATTGATTTGACAATTAAATAAGTGATAAACATAAAATCCTAGTATATGTTTTTTTTAAAGATATATAAATTGTGTTATGTTTGTCCTCAAATTCCAATGGACCTAAGAAAATTTGATAAACATACATTTTCATATATCTGAAGCAAGTATATTTTTCAAAAAAACATACTTGATCCATGGATGGACTAGACTTGACCAAACCGCTCATACTTGTATGCTTTGAAAAATTGGGGCATAACGTTTGTCTAGAATCTTTTAAGATAATCCAAGATGGGTAGTCAAAGTCTGAGTGAAAAATCAAACCAAACCTAGTTGACTACATATACATTAGGTTGAACCATCCTCTTGCGAAAGGGACTTGAGCACCTGGCAAAACCAGACTCTATCAATTCATTCTACCCTATGTTAGATATAAATTTTGGAAGTATAGTATATATTTTCATGAAAGTGATAGGAGGTTGCAAGCTCTCTAATTGCCTATTTGTTATGTAAATAACTAACATACAATACTGTAACCCTTAATGTAATAAATTTATCATATGTAACTGATGTTTACATTATGAATATGCACATATTACTAATCTTTATTAATAGATGTGTTGATTTATTACATGTAATAAACACACACAATTTTCATTTTTTTCTTATATTTACAAACAATACATTATGTATGAGCTGAAACTAGAAAATAGCAAAGATATTCACTAATGGTTATTCATCAAAACAAATTTTGATATTCATTCAATCAATCTTAAAAATTTGACCATTATTGAAGTGCATAAGTAGTAAATAATATTGACTTTGGTGAAAATGATTGTACTCTTTTGTAGTCAAGCTTGTTGTGAACCCTAACAATATTCAACTCTAGTCTAGAAAATTTTAGAGCACTTGCGTGAACTATGTTTTTAGGGCCAGACTAGGCTTTATTAAAACATTACCACCCCTTGTACAGTACCGCCCCAACACAAAAACGTTTATGTGGATAGATTTTCTTGAGAATAAAAAACCAACATGGACAAAATGAATTTTGTGGGTTTCCTTCCATTTTTAGATACCAAGAATAATATGTAAGAGGTTACCCAGTAAGCTTGAAAGTTCTATATCAATCTTTATTTTTATTTTGTGTTGTGTATTCTAAGCTATCCACGTCTTAAGCGTCATAGTTATGTTATTAGTAGGTGGAATACTTGCAACTGTTGTAGGTTGATACCAACACATATATAATTCATTATAGTTCTGGATATTTAAAGAGAATCTAGTCCACATCCGTTGAGCACTACTTCTATATTGAAAGAAGCAATTTTAGCCTAAATTTAGTATAGATTTTGGTTTTCTTAATTAAGATTTAGATATATTGGGAAATATATTCACATTATGACAGTTCTTGGTTTAAAAAATATGATATAGTTTTCACGCACAATTCAAACAAGCAAGCCATTGACTGTAATTTGACTTATATTTAGGAGTTTGATACATATATAGAGGCTCAACCATCATGTCTTACACATACTGGATGACAAGAATGAAGGAAAATATGAAGTTTAAGTAGGGAGAAAACCATGGTAATACATGTCACTAATATTCCTATGCTCAGATACGTCAAACTGTAAGAGTTGCTATCTGACTTCTCCATTTTATCATGTTTTCTACTGAAGTTGGGGAATCTGGGATTATTTTTCTACCTCTTATTGTTTCTATGTTGTAAATCCTTCTCAAACTATTGAGATGATCATATTTTCTAGAAGACATAGGAGCCCACGTCTGTATTTAGTAAATCCATGTTGTGATTCATTTCTTTGTGGTTGCTCGAGTAAAACAACACACAACCTCGCTTGGTTCCATCCCTGAACAAAAACTCATCTAGGGGCCCTCTTGGTTGGGCTGCAGAACAACTCATGCGGTAGTAAGTACGTGAGTTTTTCATTGTTTTCTATTTGGTTGGGAGAGGTTGCAAGACATGGTGTGAAAACCAACTGCACAGAACTTTTCTACCCTGTACCAAACATGGAAAACTGACCGCAAGCATTTCAGGCGCGATTCCATTTCTTATCTTCCAAGAAGCTGTAAAACATCACACAGCCTCGCCTCCTCTACATGCTTCCTTCTAGAAATCTACTATCAAATTATGGCTGTGCTCATTACTGGAACTCAAAAATACAGCAGAAGCAGCAGCAACAGCGTTTCACTGCATAAAATTACCAAACGAAAACAAATGGACTACACAGGAGGACATCACGTTCTAGCTCTATTAAAATTCACATGATGCATACATCTCAATGTCCATTTAGTGTAGTAGTAAATTATACAAGTCATATTGAATAAGTATAAAATACCAAACCTAATCACAAAAGTTATAGTCCAATCTAGTTTGGCCTCGACTTGCCAATTGTCAGTTTTGCTTAAATTTTTTACAAGCTACTAGGAGTGGTTTGGTCCACATTTTTGGGTCTTGACAAACCAAAATAGACCATGGCCACCTTTAACACCCCCGTATGACATAAATTAACAACCATGTTTAGTTTCTTCATGTGTCTGGAATAATTTACTTTTACTTCACGATAAAAATGTTAGCAAACTATTGATTTGACAATTAAATAAGTGATAAACATAAAATCCTAGTATATGATTTTTTTAAAGATACATAAATTGCGTTATGTTTGTCCTCACATTCCAATGGACCGAAGCAAATCTGATAAACATAAATTTTCATATATCTAAAGAAAGCATACTTTTCAAAAAACATACCCGATCCATGGATGGACTAGACTTGACCAAACCGCTCATACTTGTATGTTTTGACAGATTTGGACATAAATTTTGTCTAGAATCTTTTAAGATAATCCAAGATGGGTAGTCAAAGTCTGAGTGAAAAATCAAACCAAACCTAGTTGACTACATATACATTAGGTTGAACCATCCTCTTGCGAAAGGGACTTGAGCACCTAGCAAAACTAGACTCTATCAATTCATTTTGCCCTACCAATAAAATAGGCTAACAATATAATAATATTTTAAAAAATGGACTTTATTATATATAAACTTGAAGAAGAGAATTGATATCTTGTGATGTGTGAATTTAAGAACATATATCGTTAGCTATAAATTTTGAAAGTATAGTTGATATTTTCATGATAGTGATAGGAGTTTGCAAGTTCTCCAATTGCCTATTTGTTATGTAAATAACTAACATACATACTTTAACCCTTAACGTAATAAACTTATCATATGTAACTGATGTTTACATTATGAATATGTACATATTACTCATCTTTATTAGTAGATGTGTTGATTTATTGCATGTAATAAGCACACACAATTTTCATTTTTTTTCTTATATTTACAAACAGTACATTATATATGAGCTTAAACTAGAAAATAGCAAAGATATTCACTAATGGTTTTTCATCAAAACAAATTTTGATATTCATTCGATCAATCTTAACAAATTGACCATTATTGAAGTGCATAAGTAGTAAATAATATCTACTTTGGTCAAAATGACTGTACTCATTCGTAGTCAAGCTTGTTGTGAACCCTAACAATATTCAATTCTAGTGAATATTCAACTCTAGTCTATAAAATTTTAGAGCACTTGCTTGATCTATGTTTTTAGGGCCAGGCTAGGCTTTATTAAAACATTACCATCCCTTGTATAGTACCGCCCCAACACAAAAACGTTTATGTGGATAGATTTTCTTGAGAATAAAAAACCAACAAGAACAAAATGAATTTTTTGGGTTTCCTTCCATTTTCAGATACCAAGAATAATATGTAAGAGGTTACCCAGTAAGCTTGAAAGTTCTATATCAATCTTTATTTTTATTTTGTGTTGTGTATTCTAAGCTATCCACATCTTAAGCGTCATAGTTATGTTATTAGTAGGTGGAATACTTGCAACTGTTGTAGGTTGATACGAACACATATCTAATTCATTATGGTTCTAGATATTTAAAGAGAATCTAGTCCACATTCGTTGAGCACTACTTCTATATTGAAAGAAGCATTTTTAGCCTAAATCTAGTATAGATTTTGTTTTTCTTAATTATGATTTAGATATATTGGGAAATATATTCACATTATGACAGTTCTTGGTTTAAAAGATATGATATAGTTTTCACGCACAATTCAAACAAGCTAGCCATTGACTGCAATTTGAGTTATATTTAGGAGTTTGATACATATATAGAGGCTCAACCGTCATGTCTTACACATACTGGATGACAAGAATGAAGGAAAATATGAAGGTTAAGTAGGGAGAAAACCACGGTAATACGTGTCACTAAAATGCCTATGGTCAGACACGTCAACATGTAAAAGTTGCTATCTGACTTCTCCCTTTTGTCATGTTTTCTGTTGAAGTTGGGGAGTCTGGGATTATTTTTCTACCTCTTATTGTTTCTCTATTGTAAATCCTTCCCAAACTGTTGAGATGATCATATTTTCTAGAAGACATAGGAGCCCACATCTGTATTTAGTAAATCCATGTTGTGATTCAGTTCTTTGTGGTTGCTCGAGTAAAACAGCACACAACCTCCCTTGGTTCCATCCCTGAACAAAAACTCATCTAGGGGCCCGCTTGGTTGGGCTGCAGAACAACTGATGCGGTTGCAAGTATGTGAGTTTTTCATTGTTTTCTGTTTGGTTGGGAGAGGTTGCAAGACATGGTGCGAAAACCAACTGCAAGGAACTTTTCTACCCTGTGCCAAACATGGAAAACTGACCGCAAGCATTTCAGGCGCGGTTCCGTTTCTTATCTTCCAGGAAGCCGTAAAACAACACACAGCCTCGCCTCCCCTACATGCTTCCTTCTAGCAATCCACCATCAAATTCTGGTTGTGCTCATTACTGGATCTCAATAACACAGCAGCAGCAACAACAACATTTCACTGCACAAACTACTCCATTACCAAACGAAAACAAATGGACAACACGGTTTTGAATTCGTTCCAACCAAACAGACGGCAAGTAGTTGATTTTCGTTGATTTTCATTTCTTCTTTTGGAAAACAGTAGAGATTAAGAAGTGCAAGCAACCAAATTAGCCCTAGCTAGCTGTAATTGGCCACCTATCCCTAGCTACAAGTGGCATGCCAGCTAACCGTGCAAGATCCACATTGCGTTTCTACAACTAGACGACGATTGCACTGCTGTTGTATTAACAAGTCAATCATAATGTGTAACTTTATTCTACATAACATCCATAAAGTGATTACGTATAGCTCTGACTTCATTTCCAATGAATATATGTTGATGATATTTATTAAACGAGTCAATATTATTTTTGATGATGCAATAGAAGAATTTAGTGTTTCACGGGTATGGAGCAACGTTTATTGTCCAAAGATGAAGCTTCCTCCGGTTTGTAAAAGACTGATGCATTTTAATCACAAGAAACGAAACATCAAAGGACATGGATTAAAAGGCCAGAAAAAGGATATAGATTATATCCTTTCCAACGAGGTCATTAAAAAGAAAATAATCTCCCTTGAAGTTCTTTTAAAGAGAGAAAAAGGCTCTGATTGACAAACCCAAACTCAAAACAGTACCTTCATGCTTCACACTGAGGAAAGAGAACAATTGACGCGATGCATTAGCCAAAACCATATACCACCTCCAGCATGTAGATGCAATCACCTCTTTCCCACTTCTTTATTTTTCTTACCGTATTACATTTTAATGCTAACTCATATTCGTCATAATGAAGGAGGATCTGGTCCATTTCGAAAGACCAGAGTAGGCAAGGAGGATAATTTCACATTTGTGAGAGAAATTTTCTCTCCTCTCTAAACAAATGTGCAGTGCTTCGCTAGTAGATAGGTGCAAGACAGAGGAGTTACCTTCATGATTTCACTATCAAATCTCAATGTCAATAATCAGCCATCTTAAGCACACAGCACAAATAATTCGGAGTGTCCTTTCAAGTGGAGAGGGTTTTTTTCATTCAACTTTTTATTTTTGCTCTGTGAGAAATTGAGGGTGGCATCGTGCCTGTTACCGTATCAAACTGACAGGAACCGGGGTCCGTAGCAGGTGTTAGTCGAAGTATATGATGAGACACCTGTTGTACGAGCTTGACGTCTCGATGGCCCAGTATCGAATTCGTATGGCAGAACTGCTCTGGACGGACCGTTTCTAACAACCTCGTTAGTTCAGTCTCTACGGCGGCGCTTCAGAGCAAAAAGGAAAAAGCTAGTTGGTCGCCGGCTGCATGAGGCATGAAAGCCATGATTACCCTATCTGCCTGCAAAGATTCCTTAACCTTCCATTTCCTTCTCCCTTCCTTCGAAACCAACTAACACAACTACTCTCCGTACCAGCTTCATGCGAAGTTCCTTTTATTAAATCCAAGCTCTGTTCTTCTTCTATATATCCTGAGCCCTCCAGGATACGACTCCTCCTTCTCACATTGGCCGTATCACAGCCTTCCAGTACTTCCGTGTTTCCCATCTCCACCGCCGCCGCGCGCGCTCGCCCATTTGCTTCGCCATGGATTTCGACGGCGGGTCGTGCGGCGGCGACTCGAGGGAGAGGAGGTACAAGTCGAAGAATCTTGAGGCGGAGAGGAAGAGGAGGGATAAGCTGAAGCGGAACCTCCACGCCCTGCGCGCGCTCGTCCCCAACATCACCAAGATGAGCAAGGAGTCCACGCTCTCCGACGCCATCGGCTACATCACGGAGCTGGAGGGTCAGATCAAAGACCTGCAGCGGCAACTCCAGGAGGACGGGGATCGCAGCTGCGGAGCTGATGCTGCTCATGGCAACGACCGAGAGCAGAACGTCTTACCCGGTTTCGAGGTACTCGCCACGAGCTCATGTTACCGTGTACGAATCTCGATAACTTTTGTCTTTTGGCTAGCATGTTTACCGTCTTGACTTCATTTTCAAAACAGGGCGAGGTGGAGGTCAGCCCGATCGGCGGGGACGCGCGTTTCTATGTGAGGGTGCTGTGCCGCAACCGCGGCGGCAGTTTCTTGAAGCTCGTGGAGGCCGTCGCGCAGCTTGGAATGGAGGTCGGTAGCGCGAGCTTCGTCGCTGGGGGAAACGGAGTAGCAGAGATCACCTTCTGCTTGGAGGTGGCCGGATGCGTCGGAGGCCATGGACCTGGGCAAGTAGTGGCCGAGGAGGTCAGGGCCGTGCTGCTGCGGATGCTATGAAAAGAGTAGAAGTTGTAGAAAATTTTCTGATTTGATTTATCGTCGTAGATGCTGTTTCAAAAGTACTCCTTCCACATTATTCAACTTTCTTGCTTGAAAAAATGGATTATCATACGACCTCAAAGTTTTAAATTTGGCCTACTTGCAAAGTTTCTAATTAACTTGAGATCATAGGTTTACTAAGATTTTGAATTGGTATTGGATCTCGAGATAGAAAACACTGATTTCTCTAGGCTTTACCAAATTCAATGCTTCATTATTTCCAATTACAGGAAAATACATAACATAACCGACTATTAGGGACTGTCAACACCCAAGGCACCTTGGTTTTCTTACTTAGCATCCTCATTGAAGCACCATGGCATTTTAGCCTTTAGTCAAAATGATTCACAACAATTATGCGGAATAATGTTTGCCCCGGTTTCACTTTTAATTGATTTTAAGATGACAGCACTGGCGTGTTTTGATTTCTGAGTTTTGAGTTATGTGAAGACAACGATGCACTTTGTATCTCAATAGAAGGCTTATTCGGTGCATAAACATTATAATGATATATCTCCTAAAATTGATAGCATGAGGTGTATAAGCTCTCTCTCTCTTAATGTCTTGAGTTTTCCGTTTTGGCTATGTCCCTCTCCTTACCTCATAGCACTTACGCATAGGGCTACTTCAATGGGCATTACATTTCCTCAAGCCATGTTATGCCAAATCAAACATGAAAAAACCCTACTAGTGGGTGATCCATGCAAATCCTAGTGGAAGCGAGAACTCTATGGTTGAGGGGGCAATAATTTTTTTTTAAAGATGTGCTAAAATGTGTAGAAATTATTTTACAAGGGAGTTGAACCTAAAACCTCAAAGTAAGAAAAGCACTTCTAACATTTACTAAATGGTGGGATTCAAACCTGGACAAACCAACTGGGGCGCACTCAAGTGCATTTAGTTGTCCAATAGGGTACCAAGTTGTTCTCCTTACAAATAAGACTTCTTATATATATATATATATATGTGTGTGTGTGTGTGTGTGTGTGTGTGTGTGTGTGTGTGTGTGTGTGTGTATATATATGAATATATACGTATATGTATACATATATGAATATATACGTATATATGTACATATATGAATATATACGTATATGTATATATTCATATATATATATATATATATATATATATATATATATATATATATATATATGGGTGTTCATTCATTGCCCGCGTGGGTAGCATGGATTTTCGCTACCCTGCAGCCAAAAAAGTAACTCTCCTAGCTATGAAAGTAACTCTGCTGTAAAA
>OY856414.1:284273000-284468000 GCA_963693085.1 Alisma plantago-aquatica | reverse complement strand
AAAAATGAGGCACCGTGGTGTAGAAACAAGGCACCTTGGTTTTCTTACTTAGCATCCTCATTGAAACACCATGGTATTTTAGCCTTTAGTCAAAATGATTCACAACAATTATTTGGAACAATGTTTTCTCTGGTTTAAACTTTAATTGATTTTAAGATGAGAGCACTAGCGTGTTTTGATTTCCGAGTTTTAAGTTATGTGAAGACAATGATGCACTTTGTCTCTGAATACAAAGCTTATTTGGTGCATACACATTAGAATAATTTATCTTCTGAAATTGATAACATGAGGCGCATAAGCTCTCTCTCTTGATGTCTTGAGTTTTCCATTTGACTACGTCCCTCTCCTTACCTCATAGCACTTGCGCATAGGGCTAATTCAATTGGCATTACATTTCATCAAGCCATGTTATGCCAAATCAAACATGAAAAAACTCTACTAGTGATCCATGCAAATCCTAATGGGTTGTAGTCAGGAGTGGAGCGAGAATACATTTTTTAAAGAGGTGCTAAAATGTGTAGAAATTATCTTAGAAGGAAGTTGAACCTAAACCCTCAAAATAAGCAAAGCTTTTATAACATTTACTAAATTATGGGATTCAAACCGGGGCAATCCAACTGGGGCGCACTCAAGTGCATGTACTTGTGCAGTGGGCTACTAAGTTGTTATAGTTACAAATAGGACTACTTTATATATATATATATATATATATATATATATATATCACTACCCGTGCAGATAACCAATGTTAGTTACCCTTGCATTTATTTTGTAACAGGAAGATACATATTTGTAATGAGACAGTTAATATTGTAATGAGATGACAAAAAATGTAATAGAAAGACTCATTTTGTATTACATTATTGTTCTTTTATAAATATATACTTTTACTGTATTCAGATGGAGAATACAAATATCACGCTATATTACAAAATGAGCCAGTCTATTGCAATTTTGGTTGTCTCATTACAAATACATGCCTTTCTATTACAAAATAGATCCACAAGTAACAAAAGTTAGTTACCCGCAGGGGTAGTGAATATATACCATATATATATATATATACTAATGTAGATATACATGTACTTACCTATATATGAATATCTATTTTTTATTTTTCTAGGAGGGAGGGGGTGGGGGTGGCCCCTGCTTGCCCCTGGCTCCTCCCCTGGTACTTGAAGTTTTAAAATATGTTGGTGTCTGGGATGTGTATCTGAGGTGCACCCAAAAACCACCATGTACATGCTATTTTATAGCTTATATGCCACTCATGTGACCTGCTTATCAGTCTAGTGATGTGTTCTTCATGTCTCTTTGTAAGCCTCAATGCCTTGTCTCATTACAAACATTATATATTATTCAGTAAAGACACCTCAAGTTATTCAGTCACAAAAACATTATTTTTTTCAAATGCCAATTTTCTCATATATTATGCATCATTTACACGTAGAGGTGTATCTTGTACACCTCGTTTACATTTTGTATACAATATTTAAACTAATAGAATGCATGGTTTATTTGTAAAAATGTCATATTAAGTTGCAAGAACACGTCGTAATCTAGAAATGAGGTGTCATAGTGTAAAAATGAGGTGCAAGTCTACAAAAATGAGAATATGTTTCTTAGAAAAGAGGCAAAAGTACACATAAATGAGGTAATGAGATTACAAATTAAAAATGAGGGCTAGGACTACAAAACAAGGTGTCGTAGCATGGAGAATAGGAGTCGTAGCATACAATGAGGGACAAAGACTACAAAGTAAGGCTTCATTTCTTAGAAATGAGGCATTATAGCTTAGAAATGAGGTATCATAAATTATAAACAATGCTACATAGCTTTGAAATGAGACATTATAGTGTATAAATTAGGTGTTCAAAATTCCATTTGAGGTGATGCATCTTAGAAGGAACTGTAACCTGGAAATGAGGAACTAGGACTATAAAAGCAGACATCAAACAAAAAAAATGAGGCACCATGATGTATAAACAAGATGCAAAGACTATTGGATTAGACATCATGGCTCATAAATGAGGTGTCACATAGAAATGAGGCATCACAACTAAAAATGAGGCACCGAGACTATAGAAAAAAGCACTCTATCATAGAAACAAGATGCTGAAACTGCACAATAGGGCACTATAGCATGGAAATGAGGCATTGCAGTGCATAAGCGAGGCAATGGGACTAAAAAATGAGGGATCTTAGCTTAGTAACCAGGCAACATAATATAGAAACTAGGCACATGGACTACAAAAGGAGGTGTTGTATCTTAGAAATGATGCACCTTAGGTTAGAAAGGAGGCATGGGACTACAAACAAGACCTTTGGACCTATAATGGGATTTAGAGTAGGGGATGGATTCATCTAAAATCACTTGAATAAAATTCATTAGACCTTCAATGTATTTCCCAAGATAAAACTATAAGTAAACAAACTAAGGGAGAGAGAGACTGAACAAACAATCCAGAAGTGAAGGTACTATTTATAGCAGTTCTATATCAAAAGGATGTAAATATACTACCAAGAGGGGTCAATTTCTAGGGTATTCAACCGTGTGTCACTCTTCATATTCCATTATAAGAGCTATATTGAATGACCACACCTTTCTAGATCAAGGGATAACTAGCTTTATGTAATGACACCACCTCTCGGTAACCCCCAATTAAGGGAGACCTGAAGGTCAGAGCCATTATTCAATTAACAAGATTAAAGGTTCGACAAATAATCAGTAATAATTAATAAACTTTACCAACTAAACTGAAAATGGGTATAAAATAAAACTTTTCTTACCTTGGAAAAACTGGGATTTCTAAACTTCTATCCATGAAGATGTTAATCTAACTAATCCTCCAGTGCATGTTATTTCTCATTTCATTCCACATATGTCACTTTACTGTTTGTTCTTTTCATTTGTACCTAAAATGCCGACAAACAAAACGTCGGTCAGCCGAAGCTGGTATGTGGGGGAAACAATAATTGTGCAACTATGTTAACAATGTAATCAACCAAATATCATTTAACAACCAAGATTACATTTTAAGAAATACTGCTCAATCCTTGCCTATCCCCTTTCTCTATAACATCCCTGCAGTGGACATGGATACCACCTCTCTCATATGGTAGATACTTACCCCCATGGCCCTACCACACAGGTAGCCAATACCTAGGGTTATGGAGTCGCATGGTCCTACCCAAAGGTAGACCAATCCCTGACTCATGATGACTTGATGGACCTACCCCATTGGTAGCCATTTACTAAGTCATTTAATGACCCGATGGACCTACCCATTGGTAGCCATTTACTAGGTCAATCTATACAGCTACAGAGGGGACTAGGATCTGAGCTAGTAGGCACATCTCTTATGTGATAGTCATATTCACATTATAATTTGCATGAATTAAATACATCCAACAGTTTAATTCAAGCCACGATGGAAACATCGATAAAATCCCGGAAAACTAATTTGGGTAGTCATAAGCGTAACCACATACCTGTACATGCAGATTTGAGACAGAATAGTCCAATCAACAATAGGTAAGCAAGCATTCAATAAGATCCTGAAACAATTATATAATTCCCTTTTATTACTCATGTAATTAAGATCTATTAAATCTAACTCATTTCTTAGGGTTTCTAGTCCACTTTTTAGGGTTTCCATTACAATTAGGATTTCCCTTCATCTTTTACTATCTTAAACCCTAATTTAACACAATTGATCACAAACCCTAATTATTTCCACATCTAAACCTCAGTTTCGGATTAAAGGAATAATTAACCATTAATTGAGTTCATTAAGTCTCTTTTTACATTAAAGCTACTATTTTTATCCTTTTAATCCATGACAATATCATTATATGTATTTATCATTGATTCATAGTTTATTATGGTCCACATCACATATGAACCCGATTTGCCATTAATTCCACCTTTTATTCATGAGAAAACCCTAATTACTACATTTAGGGTATTTATCCACAAATTAGGAACTTTAATGCTCAAAATAGCTTTTAATAATGAAAACTCAGTCCTATACATGAAATCAAATAATTAAAGTCATTAGTAGTACTAATTACCAACATTAGGGTTTCAAGGCCCATTAAAACATATTTATGCACAAGAAACTCTAAATTAATTAATTATGTGCAAGGTTCATCCTTTTTCTTCCTAATGTTCCTTTTTATCATTAACAGGCTAATATTAACTTTAATCATTAATTAAACCCTACTAATCATGTTAATCATATCAAAATAGGATTTCTTAATCACTAATACACTAAAGTTAACAATTTCCATTACTTTTCACATTGCAATAAGAATCAGGCTTCAATTTTATTTTTATTCGATTCTCCTCATTTTTTGAGCAACTTTCATATTTTATGCGAACCTATCTGAGCTAAGGATATTTAGTTATGAATTTAACAAAATAACTTACTTCTAGCCAATGAGGAGGCGCCACGTAGCCTGCCTCATGCAACGTGCTTGGTAACTTGCAAACATAACAAAATTCCACTTATACCCCCGCACGACTCCTTGGCTTTGCAACGCCCACAGGGGCAAAACCGTCCAAACATCCTCTTCTTCTTCTACCTTGCAGAAACGACCTACTGTCGCCGCAGCAGTGCTTCAACGCGGCCCTGCCGCCTTCCCCGGACCCCGATGGCCACTTGGGAGGTTCCCCTGGCTCCGCCGCGCCCCCACGCTGGCCAGGTTGCTATTGAGTCGTGGCCATGGCGGCCGGTTCAAGTTCTTTAGATCTGCAACTTGCGGACATCCCACATCCCTCCTGTTGGCGTCGTGCACGAGCCTGGGTGCAGGGTTGATGTCTGCGCTCATCCGCGACGTTATGGGAGCATTGTGCTCCCTCCGAACCCCATCTCAGGACTCCGTGTTGCCCTGGGGTCGTACTACACCCGTTGCTAGGGTTTATGCGGAGATAAGAAGAAACGAAGAGGAAGATGCACGAGATCTTATTAGCTCGAGGCCCTGGATCCAACCCTTTATATAGGGAAGGATGGCAACGTCCCCTTATACTTAACCACAGGGAAAACAAGTCCCCTTAGCCTACTTTCCTTGTTTAGGTGCAACTCTCTTCTTAAATATGTTCCTTCTTTATTAGTATAGTTGGTTATTAAGGAAACTATTCATTTAAAGGAAATTCTGAAAATTACATGTTTTAATCTCCTTGTGCTTGACTTTTAATCCATTGGCCACGAGGATCAACTTCCTTAAAGCAAAATACATCCCCTTTTGATAATATCAAAAAGTTATTAATTATGTAGTACATTATCCTCGCATTTTGCATTATTGGCATTTTCTCTTTCCTCTTTCTTCATTGAGATTCCTTGGATCCCAAGAAACTCTAATATTTAGAAATTCCTTCATGAGGTTACTCATTATCCTTCTAGATGCATCCATATGCATTATTCTCCACTATTTCCCATTATCTTGTTTATTTCTTATTAAAACAGTTCTTTTTGAGGATTTCTCTTTATTTCTCTTTTATTTTCCTCATCGGTATTCCTTTTATCATTAGGAATCCTTGGGATATGCAATTCCACTAAGGATAACTCAATTGCACCTCTTTTCACTTGTTTTCCACATTTTATCATTGTTTTCAATTTCTTTCTTAATAAAGAAATATGTAATTGATCTTTTCTTTTATTATTGCATTTACTATGCAACTTTGGACTCCTTGGAACCCAAGGTATCCAAGAGGCACGAAATCCCTATTTGGGTTTGCCTTCTAGAGGTTTCCACACTTTCTTTTCTCAAAACTTGATTATTCATTTATTAATTGAGTTTTCCTTGTTATTGGGCCCAATAGCCAATAAAGTCCACAAATAAACCAACAAGGCTATTTTAAATTCAATAACAAGACATCATTATTTTCCTATTTATCCTTGTTATGAGAAATTACATTTCTCACCAAAGGAACCCAAAATTTGGGGTTGTAACATCCTTCCCCTTTTATGAGAATTTGGCCCTCAAATTCCATCAAGCAAGCAAACAAATAGGATAAGCATGTCACATGTCCATCATGGCTCCCATGTGGCTTCACCCTTTTCCATGGTCCTTCCCAAGAACCTTCATTATCTCATTTTCTTCCATCTGAGTTCTTTCTTACCTTGGTATATCGTACCCTCATAGGTGACTCAGGACTTTTCAGCCTTTCAAAAGTTGAATAGGTTCAGGGCTCAACACCTGGCTTGGGTACCTCACATAGTGCTCTAGATCAGACTCATGCAACACATCATTCTATCCTGAGGGGTAAGGTTACAAAACCATCTCCACCAATCCATCTCAAATGGACCCATATATCGGGGACTTAGCTTTCTCAGCTATAGCTTAGAGGGGTCGGATTTTCACATCACATATTCTCCCACAGTGAAGTGCATGTCAGTCTGCTTTGCATCAACTTGTGACTCATGTCACTACTGGGCTCTCCCTCAACCATTGCACGATCAAGTGACTTCATCTGCACACACTGTGGTTCTTTTATGATCTTCGTGAGGCCTTCTTCACCAACATCATCATAATGAAGTGGCGACCGACACAACCTCTCTATAAGACTTCTTGCATCCCGATAAAGGCTATGGTGGCTAACATCACATCTTAAGAACTATCTCTATGTATCACCCTGAGTGAGCACACATGCTCTCATTAGGCCCTCTAGTCTGGATCATACTGGCCATTAGTATGGGGTGATAAACTGTACTATCATCGAGTTCTTCATGTATCCACTTCCACCTCATGGAAGTGATCCTTGGTCATACTCAAGAACTTTTGAACTCACATCATGACGTAGTTGAATCATCTCTCTTTCTCTTATGTAGTTCAACAAAACCTATCTCTTGACAGAGTTCCTTCTTTCTCATGTCATCTAGGCAAGGCGATCTACCATAACCCATATTGCATCTTGACCTTCCTTGGTCTAGGGGAGACTCACAACGTCCATAGTGATGAACTCCCATTCCCCCTCGGGAACTCTTTATACTATATATCCAGGTGATGGGTTATTGGTGTTTGTCCTTCACCTCCTGGCTTGCATGGCCACATGCTACATGCAACCTCACATCAAGCAGCCAAAGTGCTACTATCACGTACTATCTTTATAGTATCGCAAAGTTTGGTGATCTTAAAACCATGATCTCTGGCATGTCATGATTCCTTAAGATCGATACCTCGGAAACCGTAAACCACTCTCATTAGGGTTTTACTACCTTCCTATCCAAAGAAGGGTATCCAGGGTTCTACAACCATCCTTCTACCTCATCAAGGACTAGGCTGGCTATCCAGACAACCCCTAATCTTGTTCAACAGATCTCGTAGGTTTGAGGGTTAGCCAAACTTATCTATTTTTCTCGACTTAAGGTTAGCCTATAAACCTCAATTTCTTCTAGCTTCCAACTAAACTAGGCAGCTATATCTCAACGAGAGCATTCATTACCCCTTTTTAGCCTTAGGTGTTAGGTATTGTTGAGGACATAAACCTCTATGATTTATACTTATCATCTCATCTCAAACTCTAAGTTTATCTTCATCAAGAAACTCTGAGCTCATACTAATGGTGATCAAACTCAACCTTGTATCGCTTGCAAAAACCACATAGCTCATGCTAAAAACATCCTTATAAGATGACTATCTTATCTCTCTTAGTGTTTGTAAACCATCCATGTATTATTCCTTCCACAAAGGTATGTTATCATCTCTATCCTCATACCTTGTAGCAACGTTCCAACTTACCTCATCTTTATCCTTGGTGTATAGCATGCGTACTGTCCTATCTCTCCCTCCCATAACAAGAAGAAATAAGCGTCTGGCAGCCGTCCAAATATAGAGTTCTTCCCATTCCAGGAGTAGAGATGGTACATCCCACCTTGCCAGTACACCTTTAAAACTAAGTTGAAATGTGCAACTTATGTCTCTACTTCTCAGTCATCTTGATATCAAAGTTAGTTTCATGGAAAACTGGTCTCAAACCTATTTGGGTCACCACACAATCCTTGGTCACCTCCTCTAGGTCCGTAGGGTGCCGACACTTTTGGGGTCATCCCTTTTCCCTTATGCATCCAGAGAGTGCCCTACTCATCTGCCCTTTGGGTCCCATGAGTTCATGAAGGCGATCAATCTCCTAACCCATGGCCCTTATACAATGATAGCTGTTACCTCCCGACCCTATGGTCATGTGCAACTAGGGAATTAGGAAACTCCTTCTTCCATCGGTCTTATCCCTACCTGACCCTAGGATAGACTTAGGATTCCATTATAGTACATGTTCAACTTAGAACCTTACCCAATCCTTCATCATCTCTCTCTGCACTCTTGGACTGTCTTTCATCCTTTCTCAGGGATCATGGCGACCTACCTACCTTGGTTTGGCCCCATACCGGTTACCTCCATGGTAACACATCCACATGCACTTAGAGATGGTTATCTATGGGTCTACAGGTTCATTCTCATTCCATGTACCTTAGCTTTCTCAAGATCCCACGAAACCTCTTTAGGTTACCTCAACACCAACAAAACTGGTATACACCCTACCAAAGGGTCCCTCTCCCAGGATGGGAGGAAACTACAACTCTTGACAACAAGGTCTTAACCGTCCTTATGTTTAGGATCTGCATCCACATGAGCATGCCTAACCCAAAAGCTACTAAGGCACAAGCAGACCACCTAATAACCCATGCTAGGTCATACTTGATTCTCCTCCCTCAGCTTTAGATCAACTTAGTTGTGAGGGGTTCATCAAACATACACTTACCTTAAGGGGTTTCTTTTGCCTCTAATCATGCTCATAACTATAGAGACTCAAATCTCATCCTGAGCATTGGGTACACTGCTTCCCCTCTTAGGCCTAGGAACCCTAGGTTCTCCTTTGGGTGTCCCACTGCATGTTCAGTCTCTTTACCACGAATCATGCATGTCTAAGGTATGTCATGTACCTCCATGATCCCTTGATATGAGCAACACCTCAGAGTTGAGTCCTCCTCAAGGACAACCAACTAGGTACAAGGCCTCACAACCTATTACCCAACCTCTCCAGGTCTAAAGAACTCCTCTTCCCGTCTCAGAAGGTAAACACCTATACCCCAGGCACTTAGGTACCGGAAGCATCATCCTCTCTCTCTAAGGTGTGGTTCCTCTAAAGGAAACTAAGATATCACCAGCCTTCAGGGATCATGCATGAGGCAACCACTATCATCCACTTAGGTCGCATCATTCTCGACTCCCCACTATTTCTCACATCTCGGGGTTTTAGGCTTCCAACCTCCATGTTGGGGTCCTACTTTCTCTCTCTAAAGCTAACTCCACATCCAGCCATACTACTTGAGGTCCTCTCTCCATGAAGGCTCATGCTCACAAGCATACCCCTATGTGGGTGAAGCCTATGCTCAACTCATGTGTGGCTCTAGACTATCCATATGCTCATCTCATAACCCATACATCGTGCCCTTCTGGCCAGGGTTTCAACCTACTACCGTACCACTGACGTACTTTGGGTGCAAGCTATATCCTTCTTGCAACATCTCATAGGGTTTATATAGGTTCTTCTCTAGCCTCATCCATGAAGGAGCTATCCTTCACTCAACCATGCACGACCCTCTCTAGGGTTGGGTCGCCAAAGGAACTAGGTCATCTATCCTCTTATGGCATCCCAAAGGCATGTCCAACCAAACACTCAATCAACCATGACATCCTACCCATCCTGTCATCTCTCTCTCAAACCTCCACTTAGGGTTAGGGCTAACATCATCCTCAGAGGATGTACTAGGTCTCTACTTCTAATGGATGTCTCTACCTCCAAGACTAACTCTCTTTACTTATCCTCCTGACAAGTAGGTTTAGCCGTAGGTCTTTCCTGAGGGCAATGACAACTCGTGTCATACGACCTAAGCATGCATCTATTTTTTAACGGTTACTCTATTAAGCTTATGAAATCTTAATTACATGCTTTTCATTAGCTTGGTGGAGGATTCCTTAATCCTTATCGACCTTACCCATGCCTCAAGAGGGTGAGGAGAAGAGAGAAAACCCTAATCCTTAAGGTCCTTATCAGAATTTGAGTTAAGAAGGGACGAACAAGATGAGAGAGTCCTAAAGGTATCTTATTTCGAATCATACCCTAAGACTTTGGCCAGGCAGTCACACGTATCTGGGAGTCCTCGTATTCCGACTAGCGGTGCGGAGGAAAATATTGCCAGCCCCCAGTCGTGATCCTTTTCTAGACACCTTTGTCTTTCAGATAATCCTCTAATAACTCCCTTGGGTTCTACAAAATTTGTAAAATTTAATAATTATTAAAGATTAAGTGAGGAACCTTCGCTCTGATACCAATTGTAACGACCCCGCCTCTCGATAACCCCCAATTAAGGGAGACCCGAAGGTCAGAGCTGTTATTCAATTAACAGGATCAAAGGTTCGACAAATAATCAGTAATAATTAATAAACTTTACCAACTAAACTGAAAATGGGTATAAAATAAAACTTTTCTTACCTTGGAAAAACTGGGATTTCTAAACTTCTATCCATGAAGATGTTAATCTAACTAATCCTCCTGTGCATGTTATTTCCCATTTAATTCCACATATGTCACTTTACTGTTTGATCTTTTCATTTGTACCTAAAACGCCGACAAACAAAACGTCGGTCAGTCGAAGACGGTATGTGGGGGAAATAAATATTTGTGCAACTATGTTAACAATGTAATCAACCAAATATCATTTAACAACCAAGATTACGTTTTAAGCAATACTACTCAATACTTTCCTATCCCCTTTCTCTGTAACATCCCTACAATGGACATGGATACCACCTCTCTCATATGGTAGATCCTTACCCCCATGGCCCTACCACACAGGTAGCTAATACCTAGGGTTATGGAGTTGCATGGTTCTACCCAAAGGTAGACCCATCCCTGACTCATGATGACTTGATGGACCTACCCCATTGGTAGCCATTTACTAAGTCATTTAATGACCCGATGGACCTACCCATTAGTAGCCATTTACTAGGTCAATCTATACAGCTACAGAGGGGACTAGGATCTGAGCTAGTAGGCACATCTCTTATGTGATAGTCATATTCACATTATAATTTGCATGAATTAAATACATCCAACAGTTTAATTCAAGCCACGATGGAAACATCGATAAAATCCCGGAAAACTAATTTGGGTAGTCATAAGAGTAACCACATACCTGTACATGCAGATTTGAGACAAAATAGTCCAATCAACAATAGGCAAGCAAGCATTCAATAAGATCCTGAAACAATTATACAATTCCCTTTTATTACTCATGTCATTAAGATCTATTAAATCTAACTCGTTTCTTAGGGTTTCTAGTCCACTTTTTAGGGTTTCCATTACAATTAGGATTTCCCTTCATCTTTTACTATCTTAAACCCTAATTTAACACAATTGATCACAAACCCTAATTATTTCCACATCTAATCCTCAATTTTGGATTAAAGACATAATTAACCATTAATTAAGTTCATTAAGTCTCTTTTTACATTAAAGCTACTATTTTTATCCTTTTAATCCATGACAATATCATTATATGTATTTATCATTGATTCATAGTTTATTGTGGTCCACATCACATATGAACCCAATTTGCCATTAATTCCACCTTTTATTCATGAGAAAACCCTAATTACTACATTTAGGGTATTTATCCACAAATTAGGAACTTTAATGCTCGAAATAGCTTTTAATCATGAAAACTCAGTTCTATACATGAAATCAAGTAATGAAAGCCATTAGTAGTCCTAATTACCAACATTAGGGTTTCAAGGCCCATTAAAACATATTTATGCACATGAAACTCTAAATTAATTAATTATGTGCAAGGTTCATCCTTTTTCTTCCTAATGTTCCTTTTTATCATTAACATGCTAATATTAACTTTAATCATTAATTAAACCCTACTAATCATGTTAATCA
Organism: Alisma plantago-aquatica; assembly: GCA_963693085.1. Classification (NCBI taxonomy): domain Eukaryota; kingdom Viridiplantae; phylum Streptophyta; class Magnoliopsida; order Alismatales; family Alismataceae; genus Alisma; species Alisma plantago-aquatica. The sequence continues at coordinate 284,456,053 of OY856414.1, read as the reverse complement.
TATCAAAATACAATTTCTTAATCACTAATACACTAAAGTTAACAATTTCCATTACTTTTCGCATTGCAATAAGAATCAAGCTTCAATTTTATTCTTATAAGATTCTCCTCATTTTTCGGAGAAAGTTTCATATGTTATGCGAACCTATCCGAGCTACAGATATTTAGTTATGAATTTAACAAAATAACTTACTTCTAGCCAATGAGGAGGCACCACGTAGCCTGCCTCATGCAACGTGCTTGGTAGCTTGCAAACATAACAAAATTCCACTTATACCCCCGCATGACTCCTTGGCTTTGCAACGCCCACAGGGACAAAACTGTCCAAACCTCCTCTTCTTCTTCTACCTTGCGGCAACGACCTGCTGCCGCCGCAGTAGTGCTTCAACGCGGCCCTACCGCCTTCCCCGGACCCCGATGGCGACTGGGGAGGTTCCCCTGGCTCCTCCGCGCCCCCACGTCGGCCAGGTTGCTGATGATCTGTGGCCATGGCGACTGGTTCAGGTTCTTTAGATCTGCAACTTACGGACGTCCCGCGACCCTCCTGTTGGCGTCGTGCACGAGCCTGGGCGCATGGTTGATGTCTACGCTCATCCGCGACGTCATGGGAGCATTGTGCTCCCTCCGAACCCCATCTTAGGACTCCATGTTGCCCTGGGGTCGTACTACCCCCGTTGCTAGGGTTTATGCAGAGATAAGAAGAAACGAAGAGGAAGATGCACGAGATCTTATTAGCTCGAGGCCCTGGATCCAACCCTTTATATAGGGAAGGATGGCAACGTCCCTTTATACTTAACCACAGGGAAAACAAGTCCCCTTAGCCTACTTTCCTTGTTTAGGTGCAACTCTCTTCTTAAATATATTCCTTCTTTATTAGTATCCTTGGTTATTAAGGAAACTATTCATTTAATGGAAATTCCAAAAATTACATGTTTTAATCTCCTTGCACTTGACTTTTAATCCATTGGCCACGAGGATCAACTTCCTTAAAGCAAAATACATCCCCTTTTGATAATATCAAAAACTATTAATTATGTAGTACATTATCCTCGCATTTTGCATTATTGGCGTTTTCTCTTTGCTCTTTCTTCATTGGGATTCCTTGGATACCACGAAACTCTAATATTTAGAAATTCCTTCATGAGGTTACTCATTATCCTTCTACCATATGCATTATTCTCCATTATTTCCCATTATCTTGTTTATTTCTTATTAAAATAGTTCTTTTTGAGGATTTCTCTTTATTTCTCTTTTATTTTCCTCATCGGTATTTCTTTTATCATTAGGAATCCTTGGGATACGCAATTACACTAAGGATAACTCAATTGCACCTCTTTTCACTTGTTTTCCACATTTTATCATTGTTTTCAATTTCTTTCTTAATAAAGAAATATGTAATTGATCTTTTCTTTTATTATTGCATTTACTATGCAACTTTGGACCCCTTGGAACCCAAGGAATCCAATAGGCACGAAATCCCTAATTGGGTTTGCCTTCTAGAGGTTTCCACACTTTCTTTTTTCAAAACTCGATTATTCATTTATTAATTGAGTTTTCCTTGTTATTGGGCCCAATAGCCAATAAAGCCCACAAATAAACCAACAAGGCTATTTTAAATTCAATCACAAGACATCATTATTTGCCCATTTATCTTTGTTATGAGAAATTACATTTCTCAGCAAAGGAACCCAAAATTTGGGGTTGTAACACTTTCTTTTTAGGCCAAGGGAGACAACAACCTTTAAAAGAACTTACCTATCCATAAACAAGAGTCTTTAGCCTTACAAAGGACTTACAGACTCTTGCAAGGAGTCTTTTTCCTTCACTAAGATTTTACCCACTCTTGCATGAAGTCTTTGACCGTCAAGAACTTACCCAATCTTTGTTTGGATCTTCTTCCTTTGACTTCACCTTCACCAAGGGTATCCTACCCTTCTTCTTCTTCTTCTTCTTCTTCTGAGAGAATATTCATCTTCATGAGAGAAAGCGAGATTGGGAAGTAGAGGAATGAGATTTCAAAAATATATACATGTAGAACTAGCTAGATTATAGATTTCCTACTCACTCTAATGGATGTAGCAAGTGACTAACATCATGAGAATCAGTCAGGGCTCGTTGGGGACGCTTTATTTGTCAACTATAGTATAGGGGCATTTGTAATGCTTAACTAACCATTGAATGAAGTCAATGGGATCCTATTTTATGCCTCCTTCCTATCATAATCATCTAGAACAAATTGTAGCTATTATTGGGGGTGTCCAACATGTATTTTTTGCTTTCTGGCCCTTTCTAACGACTAGTTTTGCACTTTGTATAACTACCTTGTTTCTCAGTCAAAAATCAATATATCTAGGTTGACGAATAAGATATTTTGGTAGACAAAGAAATCTAAACATGAATGTCTTATTCATCAACCAAAATTCTTATCAATTAAGAAATTGACCAATGGCATTTGTTGAGCCACCAATAGTTCTATTGGCCGAGTTATGTCCAAGACAATCTTGACTGATGAAAGTGCCTATTTGAAGAAACTTTATTAATGCTAAGTGCAATATTAATGTATGATAATTAACTCTTTTATGATTTTGATCTTAATTACAAGTCATTAAATTATTACATGTGATTATAAAAATTATGTAAGGAGATAAATTATGCAATCTTCAATCTTGATCTTTTTACATGTATGAATTGATTTCTCCAAACTATGGTTTGCAAGTTTAGGTGTTTTGAGTGTGTCTATATAAAATTTCGCAACAAGAAACATTAGACACAAATAAGTGAAATATTTTAGTCATCATCAAAACAAGTGATTAGTCATTTTAGACCTTTAAAGTATTTTCCAAGATAATATTACAAGTATGAAAAGCAAGGGAGAGAGAGAGATTGAACAATCTAAAAGTGAAGGCACTACTGATAGTGTGTGATAAAAGAACCATGATTGTGTACATGAAAAGAAATTAAAAGGTACATGCAGAATCATCTAAGATATAAAGCATACATCAACTTGAAAAGTACAACACAAGAAAGTGGAAGATAAAACAATGGCCTCAGAAAAATGTGTCCTACCTAATGCATGATAAGTGTGAAAAGTATTTAGTGATAGGGCACTACATACCAAGACCTAGTTATATAAGTAAGGATCATAGTATTCATTAACTTTCTCATTTGGTGGAGTTGGAGGGTAGTGATGAGTTCTCCCAGGAAAATTGTCAACATCTTCTTCCTCATCACCAACATCGTCATCATCTTCTACATCACGAAGACTCTCATTGACATACATGTCCACAACCTCAAATTTTGGCATATCATGACTAAACCATTGTGCATGAATCTGGGATTCAATCATTCAATTATGTGAAACAAGGTCTCCAAATTGCAAGTAGTTGGACTTAGTGCACCACTTGTAGTGAACCTAGGTGGGTAGGGAGACCAAATGAGGAAATCGTGGTCTTGGATAGGTCATCATGGGAAGAGATGGGCAGAGTTGTAGATGGTGTAGCAACATAGGGAGATTATGGATGAGAGGAAGTAACAATAACGAACTCAGGAAAATAGAAGGAAAATTTTTGATAAGTAAGGTAAAACTAATCATATGCATAGTCAACATAGTTAGTGGAGCAAAATGATGACTGGTAGGTTGGATATGGGTGTAGACCGAACATGTTCATTGAAGATATAATATGTACAAGGTCATCATGAAGGTGACCATGGAGCTATATTGTGTAATCAATCTCATCCATCATATATTACATGAGTTGTTCATTATATATAGATAATGAGTCATGAGGTGGAGGTGGACGCATGGTAGAAGGATGTGAAGGTGGAGGAGTAGGATGGGTGGGTGGGGGAGCATGGGAAAGTGGATTTGTCAGGCTATATTGAGATGTTGCAGAACCAAGAGAGATCTTGGTATTTGTAATAGATTTTTTGATAGACATGATGCTTATTGGAATACCTCTGTTGTCATATTGATATTTTAGTTTAAAAGGTTTTTGTCAGTGAAAGACCCAAATATACCACAAATGATGTTAGGGTAGGGTTGATGGGTATTTTGGGTATTTTTCTCATTGTACAAACAAGTCATGTTATGCAAGACACATCTACCCCACTAAACACTATTTCCATTCAACATGTAGCACATAATCAAGGAAGTTTTATATTCTATATCCATCTGGGTTTTTTAGAATGGATACGTGCGTTGACTATGAATGTCACTATCCTTGCCTTAGGCAACAAAGTAGAGGAAAATAGAGTAGATGTCTTAGTAGTTCCAAAGTCAAGTTTCTTGATAAGCATATAAACATCATGAGATTTAAAATTATGATCAAAGAGATCATAATTAGCTTGTTCATATTTCAAATTTTTGGTAATGACAAGGTCAGAGTGACAAAACAAGTAATGAAGAATTTCTTCAAAATGAGTTCCCACAATCATAGACTTTAAAATTATGGATTCACAAATAGGAGGCAATTTGGTGGTGTAGTTCCAATTAAGGTTGACATAGAATCATCTACATCTTTATTACTATAATAAAAACACTATCAAGCATATTTTTATAGACAAGCAAACATTTAGACATAGAAATTAAAGAGGGTATGTAATGCATATTTCTCTAAATCAATGTCCACAAACGTCTAAAGGAGAACGATTTACGAGGAAACAAAGATTTATCAAGCCCGATTGCTTGAAGATTGATATAAGGAATACCATTGAAAGATAATGTCTTGTTAGACATAAGAGGTAAATGTACCACTCTCTTAGACCTAGGGTTCATGGATCTTTTTTGTTTACAGTTGATGAAATACATTGAAGGAAAAACACAAGTGAAAGAAGAACAAGGGCTATAAGTAAGAAGGAGAAAGAAGTAGACTAGGGAGAGGGAGAGAGATCAATGATAGGGTTTAAGGGTTAGAGGAGAGGAGACAACCACAATAGGTAGGTTGGTCAAGTTGAGAGAGTTCAGTCTAGACCAATGTGCCCTATACTCAAAATGTGACACTAGGTCATTTCTCAAGATGAGTTCAAAAGAATTCCATTGATGACCCATTTTGAGAATCTCCCAACACACCTAATCTACCAAGATAGGCTCAAGACCATAAAGGGTGATGAAATTACATGTTCAAAGGGTACAATTTCATCAATATTCAATCTAACTAGAACACTAAAATAAATGTGAGATCCTAACGTGTACATAAATGATATCTAGACACTTTAAGCAGTAAATCATATAAAACAAAAACTTTCTCAATTCTCTTTAGAAACATGTTAAACATTGGCAACTTCTATCAGCCACAAGTAGATGATGTGCACTATTAAACATGATAAATGCATATTAAGATTAATCTGGTTAGGAGACATACTAGTATCATGAATGGTAGTGATACACAATTTTTATGTAAGAAAAATATTTTTTCCTAGAAATAGGCTGAGTAAATATATCTATCAATTGATTTTATATGTCTAGATGAGTAATTTAAGTGTGTGTTGTAACAATGTGATCATGTAGAAAATAATGATACTATAAAAAAGGATTGTAAAATATATTTAGTGTACTAGTATTATCAACATATAGGAGAAACATCATAATGCAAATCAAAGTATTGGAGTATTTGTTTCATCAATAGGACTTGGGCACAACTACTAGATGCTATGAATTCACCCTCATTTGTTGATAGATACATAGTATTTTGTTTCTTGGAGAACCAAGAAACTAAACACAATCCAAGGAGGAAGCAACTACCACTTCTTCACTTTCTATCAATTAAGCACTCTGTATAATCTGCATCACTAGAGGTAGTTAGAGTAAGTCCCCTTGACTTAGGATACCATATAATGAAATTTGGGTTATTGTCTAAGTAGCCCAAAATCCATTTGCCTCTTTAAGATGGGATTTCAAATTTCTTAATTGAAATATAGCACACAGGCTAACTCTAAATATATATAGTCAAGAGGTTGTAATATATAGTAAAATACCAATCATACCTCTATAGAGATTACCATCTACCTTTTCACCTTCTTAATCTCTATCAAGCTTTGTGGTGTTTGACATAGTAGTATTAGTTAGTTTGGTATTCTTCATACCAAAGCTCTTGATAAGTTTCATCAGTATACTTGCTTTGGTTGATTAAGTTCCCATTTTTAGTTTTCTTGATTTGAAATCCAAGAAATAAAGGGATCACCCCGGTTATGCTCATCTCAAATTCACTCTACATGAGGGAAAAGAAGTCTTAGAAAAGATCAAGATTAGTATTGCCAAAAATAATATCATGAACATATATCTAAATTACTAGAAAGTTGTTAGAAGTGTGTTTCAAAAATTGAATAAAGTCAACTTTGTCGATGACATAGACATTATCGATAAAAAAGATATGAAGTTTTGCATATGAAGCTATAGTGGATTGTTTAAGACCATAAATATCCATTTGTAAAATAGTAACATGGTTTACATGCTTGTCACATTCAAGGCTGGGAGGTGGAGCCACAAAGACTTCCTCATTTGACTCACCATTTAGAAAGGCACTTTTAACATCCATTTGACATGACAAGAAAATTTTATGACTAACAATCGTAAGTAGCATACCAGATAGATTCTAATCTAGAAGCAGGATCATAAGCTTCATCAATGTCAATACCTCTTGTTGGTTGTAACCTTGTGTTTCTAACCTTACCTTGTTTCTTACCACCTTTAAGATGCCTTCATCAATACAACCAAATGGGAAAGAAAAGGTGATTTTTCACTTCCTTTCTTGTTCATCAAGCTTCTTCTACACACTAACATTGGCCTTCTAGCCTTGCCTTGTTTCTTACCACCTTTAAAATGCCTTCATCAATCCCAACAAATGAGTCTGCATATTGTTCTTTTCAAATCTTTCTAGATCTTCTTGCATATCTAGGATCTACTCGTGATATCAAGATATTCTTTTACATTCTTTGGATCAGGTTGTGAGATGAAGGCACTATTTGCTTATTCTTTGTTAAAGCAGCCTGTGTCTTCACTCCTTCAAATTGATTGCCTATGATGTTCTCTTTTGGATGATCTTTATCAAAGAAGGGATTGAGATCCTTCTTCTCTTATCTTTGAGAGAAATCCTTTTTAACTACCTCTTAGCCTTTTCTATTATGTATAGTTCTTTTAATCTAGGAACACCATTATCTAACACATCATAATAAGCAACTATCCTTGATAAAGATAGGTTATGTTCAACCAAACATTATTGGATTCTTGTACTTTATATAGATCAATGTTAAAAACTCTAAAAGTTCTACTAGAGGTGATATATCAAAGAAAGAAATGCTAATAAGATTTAGAATTGAACTTTTCAAGAGAATCTTTGGTGATAAACACAAAACATGGACAACCAAAACATAAAATATATTGATATTTCTCTTCCTACCATGTTATACGTCATAGGGGATTTTCTTAAGCAATGGATGAGTGAAAACCCATTTTTTCATAGAACAAGCAGTGTTGATAGTTTCACCCAAAACTTCTTAGGAGTTTCATACTCAAATATAATTGTCTTAGCCAACTCTTGTAGAGATATGTCGTACTCTCTACAATCCCATTTTTTTGAGGTGTACAAGGGTGATAAAAGTGGTGAACATAAATAGATTCATCATAAAAAATTTCAAACAAATATTTTTCAAATTCTACCCCATGGTCACTATGGATAAAGACTATTCAAAAGAAGCTTTATTTTTCAATTCAGTTACAAAAGGCAGAGAATACATCAATCTTATCACTTTAAGTAGCTGAAAATAAGGTCCAAGTAAAGTGAAAAATATCATCAATAATAACAAATTTTTTATTGCTCCCTCTAATTGTTTGTCTGTGCATTGGTCCAAAGAGATCAATATGAAAATGTTTAAGAGATATTTTAGTACTAAGGATTCCTTTGGACTTGAAGGAAGACCTAGTTTGTTCCCCTTGTGTGCAATGTTGGCATTCCTCATCTATTTAAAAGTTCAACTTAGGAAGTCCCTTGCCTAAATGTTTGTTTTTCTTTCTCAATTTATTAAATTTATGCATGTTTACATGACCAATTCTACAGTTTATGCCAACTATAAGGCATTTGTCATTTATAAGATTAAGAGAGATTAGAAAAATAGTATATATATTTCAATTCTAGTTCCCTAATATTTAACATTATAAGTGAGGGAATCTAGTAATAAGCATGCAAGAGGGGTAAATAAAACAAGATGTCTATTGTCACATAATTAACTAACACCTATTAATTTGTGATTGGGCCATACAAGGAGAAAATTCTTGATGCTTAAGGAATCACCTACATCATCCTCACCTACAACCTTACCCTTCTTATTGTCACCAAAGGTCGTTGAACTACCTTTCTTCTTCTTAAGAGTGTCATAAGTGACTCTTTTGTATATTCATTTTCTTGGAGTATCCACTATCAACTATCCATTTTTCATTTTCCTATCAAAGAAGAAAGGTCAGCACCCAATTTAAACCTTAGATTATGGGGTTAGCTTGGGGACCCAAACCATCTTGATTGGTATCCTTCTTCTTATGTGGACAAAATGACGAATGAATCCTATTAGGGTTTGTAATCAATGGACCATCCATTCTTGAATCTATTATAATTAGATCAATTGGATAAAATGATCCATTGATCCTAACCATCCAGTTGATCATTTGACATTCCCCATAGATTGATTAGATAGGAACCAAGAAAAAATTATGGCAGGAGCTCCCAAAAATAACGATGATTGATGTCAGATGAGAAAAAGCATCAGAAAACCCATTTGAGTCGCCACAAGTTGTCTGTGCCACTTCCTTGCCCTCAGTTCTGAACCTCATGAAGCATATTTGTGGGACCTTCTTCCAACTATGAGGACCTCCTGGTTAACCCTGCACAACCCTTCCCCTCCATCTCGAACCTATTATTTGTTTAGAAATGGGAAAACTCATAAGTTCGAGGTGGAGGGCGGGTGGTAAGACTCTCACTCCACCCTCTACCTTTACTGCTTTCTATTTTTTCCATTCTATTTTCTTTTTCATAATTTACCCGCCTTTTTGAAGTTTTCCAAAAATAAATCCATTACCCAGTTGGCGTTTTCTTTTCAAATCTTTTGTCATCACCTCTTTTCATTGCAAATCCACAAGGAACCAATGCTTAAAACTAACTGATAAATGATTTCATCTTGTATAGTCTATGAACCTTAAATGTCATATCCGCCATAAGAATGATAAGCCTCAATAAGTCTGAGATAGATCAAATGCATCACACCTCTAACTGAATAATGGATCTGCTGTATGGAATTCTCATTTGAAGTTCTATCTTGTCAGGTTTTGAGCAGAGTGTGATGGAGAAAAAGAACCCGTCATATGGAATCGCTAAGCAAACGACATTATGATCTGAAATCTCTTCTACACTTCTTCCGTCATTTTCATACCCTTCCGCTCATCAATCACGCCAAAGCTTTAAGTTCAGTGTGGCACGCCACACTCCTTTCTAGTGAAAACTAGAACATCGCCGAACTCTAAGTTTGGTGGGGGTAAACCACACCTCTATCAAACTCTAAGTTCAGTGTGGTACATCACACCTCTTTTTCCACTACCGCTTCTTTCGTACCTTCCTTTCTTGATTCAAAGAGTATACAATGATGATTGTGCACATACCAAGGTTGGTGAAAAATCTACCCTGATTCCAAAAAGAGGCTTGGCAGCCCAAATACACAAAAATCCAAAAATACCCTTTCTCCCAAGCCAAGTGAGAATGAATAAAAGCCAGAGTGCGAATAAAACATGAGAATTGTGCCCTGAATAAGGATAACTGATAAAGGTCTTGCCTGGCCGGAACATTATCTGCCCTCACAAAGGCAGATGTGTCATGACCAGTAGTGAGATCCTAAGGATCCAAAAATGACCCCTTACCTACTCTCGAAGAGGTAAAATAGCCAAAAGCCTTACAACCAACCTATACACACTTCTGAGTTACCTTTAGAAAAAATTAGGTGTAAGGCTAAGTCAACCAGAGTTGTGCACAAAACACTCATAATATCTTGATGAATCCACCAATAATAAGAGTCTTGAATAAATTAGAGGAGAGACTCTTATCTCTTGATCACACCCCTACTCTTTCCTTTTCTTAGAAACCCCAGCGAAGGATCATATACATGTTTGCTTGATTATGTGGGTCTTTTGAAAATCTCATAAAACTTCTAAACATGACTGATACAACAGAGAGTGAGAAGGAAATATTTCAGTAAAATGAACTCAGAAATGAGGATACCATAAGATGTATTCCATGATCTAAGGAAGCCTTGATGCTATATCGTTATGAGCCATGAACAAAATTATGATATGGCAATAGGATGAGGCAATCACGAGATGAACGATTTCATTGGTGACTGTTTTATGTTTTCGTTCCTCAGGACGAGAAATGCTTAAGTTTGGTGTGGGGTGATGAATCCTCCAGATTCATCCTCAGTCACCAATTCAAAGGATTTCCAATGTTATTGCCCTAATTTTTAATTTTGTTTTTCCTTTTCTCTCATTTTCATGATAATTCGGACATTTGCACAAAGATGAGGTAATTACGAGATGAACGAGCATTTTTGGCAACTGTCTTAGGCTTTTTCGTTCCTCAGGACGAGAAACCCTTAAGTTTGGTGTAACGACCCTATCTCCCGGTAACCCCCACTTAAGGGAGACCAAGAGAGCAAAGTCGTTATCTAATAACCCGGATCAAAGGTTCGACAAATAATCAATAATAATTAATAAATTTTACCAACTAAACTGAAAACTTGTATAAAATAAAAGTTTTCTTACCTTTTAAAAACTAGGAATTCTAAACTTCTAACCATGAAGGTACTGATCTAACTAATCCTCCCATGCACGTTAATTCTCATTTAATTCCACATATGCCACTTTATTGTTTGTTCTTTTCATTGTACTTAAAATGCTGACAAACAAAACATCGGTCAGCAAGAAGCTGGTATGTGGGGGAAACAATAATCATGCAAATATGTTAACAATGTAATAATTCAATTAATCATTTAACAACCAAGATTATGTTTTAAGCCACACTACTCAATCCTTACCTATCCCTAACTCTGTGCTATCCCTACAGTGGACTTGTATGCTACCTCTCTTTAGGTAGATTCTTACCCCCATGGACCTACCTTACAGGTAGCCAATACCTAGGGTAATAGAGTCACATGGCACTACCCGAAGGTAGCCCAATATCTAACTCATAATGACTTGATGGTCCTACCCCATTGGTAGCCATTTACTAAGTCATTTAATGACCTGATCGACCTACCCCATTGGTAGCGATTTACTAGGTCAATCCATAAAGCTACATAGGGGACTAGGATCTGAGCTAGTAGGCACATCTCTTATGTGTTAGTCATATTCACATTATAATTTGCATGAATTAAATGCAACCAACAGTTTAATTTAAGTCATCGATAAAACCTCGAAAATCCTCGAGAAACGAATTCGGGATATTCATAGGCGTAACCGCATACCTGTACATGTAGATTCAGGTGTAGGAATAATACAAACAACAATGAGCATGCAAGCATTCAATAAGATCCTGAAACAATTATACAATTCCCTTTTATTACTCATGTCATCAAGATCTATTAAATCTAGCTCACTTCCTAGGGTTTCTAGTCCACTTTTAGGATTTCTATTGCAATTAGGGTTTCCCTTCATCTTTTACTATTTTAAACCCTAATTTAATGCAATTGATTACAAACCCTAGTTATCTCAACATCTAATCCTCAGTTTCATATTAAAGGCATAATTAACCATTAAATAAGTCCATTAAGACTTTTTTACATTAAAGCTATAATTTTCATCCTTTTAATATATAACAAGATCATTATACGCATTTATCATCAATTATGGTCCAATTCACATATGAACTCAATTTGCCATTAACTCCACCTTTTATTCATGAGAAAACCCTAATTACTTTAGGGTATTTATCCACAAATTAGGAACTTTAATGCTCGAAATAACTTATAACCATGTAAACTCAGTTCTATACATGCAATTGAATAATTAAAGCCATTAGTAGTCCTAATTACCAACATTAGGGTTTCAAGGCCCATTAAAGCCTATTTATGCACATAAACTCTAAATTAACTAATTTCGTGCAAAATTCTTCTTTTTCGATCTTAATGTATCTCTTTATGATTAACAAGTTAATATCAAATTAAACCCGACTAATCACATTAATCGTATTAAAATAGGCCTTAATCTTTAATTCACTAAAATTGATAACTTCTATTATTTTTCAAATTGGAAGAGTAATTAGCCTCTAAATGTATTTTTATTGGATTCCTCTCATTTTTCTGAGAAAAATTCATGTATAATGTGTGCTAACCCGAGCTACGTATATTTAGTTACGATATTTGTAAGGTTTCACTTACCAGAGCTAATCAGCAAGTGCCACATCACCTTTTATCATGCAAAGTTGCCTGTTGCTTTTGGAAACATAATCGAAAGTCGATTCTGCCCTCGATAAGTGAACTGGTACTTCAATACTCAGAAGGGTATTCTCATCAAGTGGCTGAAGGGTTGTCTTCCTCCTCCCGATACCACAATGGCGCCGACCTGCAGCCCTAGGCACGGCTCATGCCCCTCACCCTCGACTCTGTCGACCTCCAGATCAGGTTCCTCCGCCCCCGCTGTGCCTCTGCGCATGTGAGGATACTGCGGGATCATAGCCACGACGGCCATTTCCGATCCACCAATTCTGCAACCACGTTGGCATGCATCCAACCTGCTGCGTCTCGTGGCCTGCCTTGCACCTCCTCACTGCTCGAAACTCATCGGAACCTCCTCCGTACCTCCACCACCCTCCACCGCATACGACCAAGCCTCAAAAGGCGGCCGAGACAACCAATGTTGTGAGTGCCTAGTCTGTGCTTCTGGCGGGTTTACAGCCTTCCAATAGGTGTTGTGTGAGGACGGGAGCAAGAAGATGGTGGCTGACCACTCTATGATGGTTTTGGGTGAGTCCTGCTTCCATCAAGTCCACTTAATGGTTCCTTGTTGTCCCATGGTCGCGCCACTCCTTAAACTTAGGGTTTTGAGCGAAAACTAGGTGAAGAAGATGGTGGAATGTCACGGATCTTCTTGGGCTCGAGGCCAAGGGTCCAAGCCTTTTATAAGGACAGATAGCACTGCCCTAGCACGTCCCTGCATGAGGAAAACAAGTTCCTCCTCTACCCCGGTCACTAAACTTTCCTTGTTTGAGATATAACTTCTCTCTTAATATATTCCTTGTTTATTAGTATTCCTTGGCTAATAAGGAATCTATTTTCCTTAAGGAAATCCGAAACTTATATCTCCCTTATTCTTCTTATGACTTTTATTTCATTGGCCTCGAATTTATATTCTCTTCAAGTAGGAAATACTTTCCTTTTTTAGCAAAATGACATAATTCCATTAATTATGTATTCTCATTATCCTTATTTTGCAATTTTGGTATTTTCTCTTTCTTTCCTCTTCATTGGGACTCCTTGGATCCCAAGAAACTCTATTATTTCGAAATCCTTTTTTATTGGATACCCATTATCCTTCTAGATGCATCTAAACGCATTATTCTTCATTATCATGTGTATTTCTAATTAAAATATTTCTTTTTGAGGATTTATCTTTATTTCTCTTTTATTTTCCTCATTAGTATTCCTTTTATCATTAGGAATCCTTGGAATACGAAATTCCACTAAGGATAACTCAATTATACCTATTTTCACTTGTTTTTCACCTTTTACCATGGTTCTCAATTTCTTTCTTAATAAAGAAATACTTTATTAATCTTTTCTTTTCTTATTGCTTTTCTTTGCAACTTCGAACTCCTTGGAACCCAAGGAACCCATGTGGCATGAAATCCACCTCAGGATTAAGTTCTTTACCTTCTAGAGGTTTCCACATCTTACTTTTCTCGATTTCTTAATTAATTGAATTTCCTAGTTATTGGGCCCAGTAGCCAATAAAGCCCACAATAAAATCATCAAGGCTATTGTAAACGAAATTACATCATTATTTTTCCAATATGAGAGTTTACATTTATCATCATATGAACCCAAAATTGGGGTTGTAACATCCTGCCCCTCTTATAGGAATTTTGCCCTAAAAATTCCATCAAGCAAAGAAACAATTCAGGATAAACCTTTCATATGTCCATCATGGCTCCCATGTGGCCTTACCCTTTCCATAGTGCTTCTTAAGAACCTTTATCATCTCATATTCTTCCATCTGAGTTCTTTCTTACCTTGGTATATTGTACCCTCATAGGTGACTCAGGATATTTCGGCCTCTCAAAAGCTGAATAGGTTCAGGGCTCAGTACATGGCTTGGGTACCTCACATAGTGCTCTAGATCAGACTCATGGAACACATTACTCATCATGTTATCCTGAGGGGCAAGGCTAAACACAACCATCTCCACCAATCCATCTCAAATTGACCCATATATCGGGGACTCAGCTTTCTCAGCTGAAGCTTAGAGGGGTCGGATTTTCACATCACATATTTTCCATAGTGAACTGCATGTCAGTCTGCTTTGCATCAGCCTATGACTCATGTCACCACTGGGCTCTCTCTTGGCCATTGCATGATCAAAGCAACTTCATATACACACACTATGGTTCTTTTCTGACCTTCGTGAGGCCTCCTTCACCATCATCATCTTAATGAAGTGGTGACTGACACAACCTCTCTATAAGACTTATTGCATCCCGATAAAGGTTATGGTGGTTAACATCACATCTTAAGAACTATCTCTATGTATCACCCTGAATGAGCACACATGCTCTCATCAGACCCTCTAGTCTGGATCATACTGTCCATTAGTACGGGGTGATAAACTGTACTATTATTGAGTTCTTTATCCACCTTATGGAAGTGAACCTTGGTCATACCCAAGAACTTTTGAACTCACATCAGGGTATGGTCGAACCATATTTCTCTCTTAATTAGTTCAACCCAAACTATCCCTTGACAACATTCTTTCTTTCTCATGTCATCTAGGTACGACGATCTACCATCACCCATATTGCATCTTGACCTTCTTGGTCAAAGGGAGACTTACCACAACATCCATAGTGGATGAACTCCATATCCTCTCAGGGATTCTTTGATCTCTAAGTCAAAGCACTGGGTTACTGGTGTTCGTCCTTCACTCTTGTCTTGCATGGCCACATGCTACATGCAACTTCACATCAAGAAGCCAAAGTGTTACCATCACTTACTATCTTTGTAGTATCACGGTGTTTGGTGATCTTAAAACCATAATCTCCGATATGTTGTGATCCCTCAAGATCGATACCTTGGAAACCCTAAACCACTCTCAATAGGGTTTTATTACCTTCCTATCCAAAGAAGTGTATCCAAGGTTCCACAACCATCGTTCTACCACGTCAAGGACTGGGCTGGCTATCCAAACAACCACTAGTCTTGTTCAACAGATCTCGTTATATCTGAGTGTTAGCCAAACTTATATCTTTTTCTCAACTTAAGGTTAGCCTAACAACCTCAACTTCTTCTAGCTTCCAGCTAAACCAGGCAGCTATATCTCAACCCGAGTATTCATTACTACTTCTTACCCTTAGGTGTTAGGTAAATTTGAAGACATACTCTTCCATGTATATCATTTATCATCTCAAACTCTAAGTTTATCTTCATCAAGAAACTCTAAGCTCCTTTTCATGGTGGTCAAACTCTACCTTGCATATCTTGCAAATTCCAGATAGCTCATGGTATCACATCCCCACAAGATGATCTCCTTAATACTCTTAGTGTTTGTAAACCATCCATGTATCATTGTTCCACGAGGGTATGTTATCATCTCTATCCTCATACCTTATAGCAAATTTCCAACTCACATCATCTTTATCCTTAGTGTATGGCATGCGTACTATCCTATCTCTCACTCCCATAACAAGAGGAAATAAGCATTTGGATGCAGTCCAAATACAGAGTCTTCCCATTCCAAGAGTAGAGATGGTACAGCCCACCTTGCCCGTACACTTTCAAATCCAAGTTGAAGCATGCAACTTATGTCTCTATATCACAAACATCATGATATCCACATTACTTCCATGGAAAACTGGTCTTGAACTTACTTGGTCCAAGCATAATCCTAGGTCGCCTCCTCTAGATCTATAGGGAACCACCACTTTTGGGGTCATCCCTTTTCCCTTATGCATCCAGAGAGTGCCCTACTCATCTGCCCTTTGGGTCCCATGAGTTCATGAAGGTGATCAATCTCCTAGCCCATGACCCTCAGATAATGATAGCTGTTACCTCCCGACCCCATGGTCATGTGCAACTAGGGAATTAGGCAACTCCTTCTTCCATCGGTCTTATCCCTACGTGACCCTAGGACAAACTTAGGATTCTATTATAGTACATGTCTGACTTAGAACCTTGCCCAAGCCTTCATCATCTCTCTCTGCATTCTTGGACTGTCTTTCATCCTTTCATAGGGATCATGGCGACCTGCCTACCTTGGTCAGGCCCCATACCGGCTACCTGCATGGTAACACATCCACATGCACATAGAGATGGTTATATATGGGTCTATAGGTTCATTATCATGTCATGTACTCTTCACTTAGCTTCTCAAGATCCTATGAAACCTCCTTAGGTTTCCTCATACCCACAAAACTGGTAAATCCCCTACCAATTATAACATCCCAGGATTTGAGGCCTTGGATAAGATGATCTTAAAAGGAATGATTGGACTACCCATATCACCAAGGTGCACCTCCTTTTCCGGGAGCCCATCACTGAAGAACTCCATAGTTAAGCGTGCTCAGCTTGGAGTAGTACTAGGATGGGTGACCAGTCGGGAAGTTGATCATGGGTTGCACGTGAGTGAGAATAAAGCACGCAGTTAAGGCTAGTGGTGGTCTGTGGGGTCATTCGTCATTCCTAAAACTCTACTAGAGCATTGGGCAGTGGGCCCGAACATTACAAATGGTATCAGAGCCAATTCCCCTCCAGTAGGTGGGGCCCACATGGGCATGTGTCATGTCAGTCTTTGAGCCGTGCGGTCCACGCATGTTGGAAAGGCTATCCGAGTCGATGGAGTTGCCCATGTGCTGGTACTGTCCAGGCATGTTGGAAATGGCTATCCGAGTTGATGGAGCAGCCCCTGCATTGATAGTCGTGATCGGGAGCTGGGTGCACATGGGACATTTGGGTCTACACTAAAATAGGGAAAGATTATGAGGCCATATAGTTGAACCTTGTCGAGGACGTCAAGAGTCTAAGTGGGGGAGATTGTAACGTCCCAGGATTTGAGGCCTTGGATAAGATGATCTTAAAAGGAATGATTGGACTACCCATATCACCAAGGTGCACCTCCTTTTCTGGGAGCCCATCACTGAAAAACTCCATAGTTAAGTGTGCTCAACTTGGAGTAGTACTAGGATGGGTGACCAGTCGGGAAGTTGATAATGGCTTGCACGTGAGTGAGAATAAAACACGCAGTTAAGGCTAGTGGTGGTCTGTGGGGTCAGTCGTTATTCCTGAAACTCTACTAGAGCATTGGGCAGTGGGCCCGAGCATTACAAATAGATGGTATCAGTCTTTTGGTGAGAAATGTAATTTCTCACATTAAAAATATTGGAACAAATAATGATATAATTTGTTTGGAATAAATGGATTTTGTTTACAATAGCCTTGTTGATTGTGATGTGGGCTTTATTGGCTATTGGGCCCAATAACAAGGAAATTCAATTAATAAATGAATAATTGAGTTTTTGAGAAAAGAGAGATGTAGAAACCTCTGGAAGGAAAAAGAATGCAATCCAAGGATGGATTTCGTGCATCTTGGGTTCCTTGGGTTCCAAGGAGTCCAAAGTTGCAAAGGAAAGCAATAAGAAAATAAAATATTAATTAAGTATTTCTTTATTAAGAAATAAATTGAAAACAATGATGAAATGTGGAAAATAAGTGAAAAGAGGTATAATTGAGTAATCCTTAGTAGAATTTCGTATTCCAAGGATTCCTAATGATAAAAGGAATACTAATGAGGAAAATAAAAGAGAAATACAGAGAAATCCTCAAAAAGAAATCTTTTAATGAGAAATAAACAAGATAATGCGAAATAATGCATATTGATGCATTTAAGGATAATAAGTATCCAATAAAAAGGATTTTGAAATAATAGAGCTTCTTGGGATCCAAGGAGTCCCAATAAAGAGGAAAGAAAGAGAAAATACCAAAAATATAAAATAAGAGGATAATGTGATGCATTATTAATGAATTATGTGGTTTTGTTAAAAAGGAAGTAAATTCTGTTAAAAGAAAATAGAAATTTCGTGGCTAATGGATTAAAAGCTAAGAATAAAGAAATAAGGGAAAAGGTTTTCGAAATCCTAATATTTAAAGAAAAAGGAATATAAAAAAGATAAAGAAGAGCAGAAGGTTTCTTCTCATTGAAGGAAATGGTTTCCTTTTAGAATAAAGATTTGAATCTATTGGATGAGCATCATAGGGTCCATCTACCCTCCCCTATATAAGGGGTACGACCTAGGGCCGAGTCCAGAGAGAAGCCACACACTCATCTCTCCCTTCTTCTCATTTCTTGCATGCAAAAACCCTAACGAGTGGATAGTGCTATCCCCGGAGCAAGGAAGGGTGGTGTTGTGGTCTTGATGGAGGCAGCAGGCTTCCACGTACACCCCAAAATGGATCGGTTACCTTACCTCCACCCTTGTCTTTGAGTAGCTCTTTCCGAAGGACTGCAGATCTGCATGAATCGCAGCAACAAACGTGGGCGGATCTCGCTCACGAACGACCGTTTTTGCCACATATTGGGGCACTTCGCGTGCGCCAGGGGGCAGCAGAGGCAACGACCCCCTCCCTGGTGGTCGTCGAGGTCAGTAGAGGGAGGGAGGAGCCATGCCCTTAGTGGCTAGGGCGACGCTGCTGCTGCTGATTCGAGGAAGAAGGAGATACAACCGTTGGACGTTTCTGCCCTCCCGGGTAGTGAAGGAGCGAACCACTTAACCAGGGGCAAAAGGGACAATTCGAAATGTTTTCAAGCTCAGCCAAACAACGTTGCATGGAGCGGACACTTGGCGCGCTCTGATTGACTCCAGTAAGTGATTTAATGCAAAAATAATATCTAGTGATTCCTAACTCTGATAATAGAAAATAATATAGGTATTTTGCTCAGAAAAATGAGAGGAATCCAATAAAAATATAGTTAGAAGATAATTCATCTTTTTATTCGAAAAGTAGTGTAAATTATCATCTTTAATGAATTAAAGATTAAGAAACTCTATTTTGAAATGAATAAAGTGTTTAATAGGGTTTAATGTATGATTAAAGTTGATATTAGCCTATTAATGATAAAAAGGAACATTAGAGACAAAAAGATTGAACTTTGCATGTAATTTGTTTAATTTAGAGTTTATGTGCATAAATATGCTTTAATGGGCCTTGAAGCCCTAATGATGATAATTAGGATTACTAATGGCTTTAATTATTTGATTAAATGTATATAAATGAGTTTTCATGGTTATAAGCTATTTTGAGCATTAAAGTTCCTAATTTGTGGATAAATACCCGAAATGTAGTAATTATGGTTTTCTCATGAATAAAAGGTGGAATTAATGGTAAATCAAGTTCATATGTAATTTAGACTATAATGAACTTTGAATTGATGATAAATGCGTATAATGATCTTGTCATGGATTAAAGCGATAAAAGTAATAGATTTAATGTAAAAGAGGCTTAATGAACTTAATTAATGGTTAATTAAGCCTTTAATCTGAAATTGAGGATTAGATGTGGAAATAATTAGGGTTGGTGATCAATTGCATTAAATGAGGGTTTAAAATAGTAAAAGATGAAGGGAAACCCTAATTGCAATAGAAACCCTAAAAGTGAATTAGAAATCATAGGAAGTGAGCTAGGTTTAATGGATCTTGATGGCATGAATAATAAAAAGGGAATTACGTGATTATTTCAGGATCTTGTTGAAAATGCTTGCTTGCTTGGATTCCTATTTGCATGGATATTTCTGTTCAAATCGTTAGATCGGGTATGTGGTTAATTATGAATAACTGCCTTAGTTTCTCGAGGATTTTCCGGATGGTTAATCGCATTGAATGCAAATTATCAGTTTCGATGTTCATACTTGCAATCATAAAGTCACTATGATTATCACATTAATAATAGAAGTATGTATTCTCTCACCTACATGTCACCCTGTTGGATGATGCCAAAGGTTAGGCCCAGATGGGTAGACCAATGGACACCTTGAGTGGTGACCCCAGGCACCAAGCTCGGGAATGAGAAGGTGGCCTATGATATTGCATGACTAGTGGGCACCATGAGTGGTGACCCCCAGGAACCAAGCTCGGGATTGAGAAGGTGGCCTTAAGTCATTGGCAAAGGAAACCCTAAGGTGGGTATGCCAGGGTTAGGGCAAAAGCGGTGGAGAATGTCATACTAAAAAGTGTAAATTGGCTTGTTAATTAACTTGATTGTGATAATTAGATTGTTAGCCATATTTTCAAGGTTTTAGTTGTTCCCACATACCATTATATTTCGATATACTCACTGAGATTTTGTTTGTCAGTGTTTTAGGAACAACAATTGAAAGAACAAATAGTAAAGTGACACATTGTGGAAATAAGAACTAAAGTGCAAGGAGGATTAGATAGAATAATTCAAGCTATGGATAGATAGATTTCCAAAGTTTTCAAAGGTAAGTAAAGTTTTAATTTTATACCAAATTCCAGTTAGTTAGTAGAATTTCATAATTATTATTAATTATTTGTTGAACCTTTGATCCTGTTAATTGAATAACGGCTCTGACCTTCGAGTCTCCCTTAATTGGGGGTTACCAGGAGGTGGGGTCGTTACAATTGGTTTCCTCCTATAGGTTCATTCTCTGATACTAATTGTAACGACCCCGTCTCCCGGTAACCCCCACTTAAGGGTCCTTCTCCCAGGATGGGGGGAAACTACACCTTGATAACAAAGGTCACAAGCGTCCCTAGGGTTTACATTCTCATGAGCATGCCTAACCCAACAGCTACTAAGGCACAAGCAGACCACCTATTAACTATGCTAGGTCATACTTGTTCTCTTTCCTCAACATTAGATCAACTTAGTTGTGAGGGGTTCATCAAACATATCCTTAACTTAAGGGATTTCCTTTACCTCTGCACATGAGGAGTACCATGCTCGAAACTATAGAGACTCAAATCTCATCATGAGCATCGGGTATACTGCTTCCCCTCTTAGGCCTAGGAACCCTAGGTTCTCCTTTGGATATCCAACTGCATGCTCAATCTCTTAACCATGAATCAAGCATGTACAAGGTAAGTCATGTACTTTCATGATCCCTCTACTCGAGCAACACTTTGGAGTTGAGTCCTCTTCTAGGACAACCAACTAGGTATAAAGCCTCACAACTAGTTACTTAAACCTCCTCAAGGTCTAAAACACTCTTTATCTCATCCAGTAGGTAATCACTTATACCATAGGAACTAGAAGAATCCACTATTCCTCATGTCTCAGAATCTAAGCTTCCAACCTTCTTTCTTGGGTCCTGCTTTTTCTCTCTAGATCTAACTCCACATCTAGCCTTACTTCATGAAGTTGGATCAATCTTACCAGCATATCCCTACCTGGCTGAAGCCTTTTCTCAACTCATGTTTGGCTCAAGATTATCCTTAGCTCTTTATGTTTATCTCATAAGACATCCATAATGATTCCTTGTCCAAGGTTTCATCCTACTGTCAGCACTACTGACGTACTCTGGGTGCAAGCTACACCCTACTTGCACAAGCCCATAGGGTTCTATAGGTTCCTTTCTACCTTCGTCCATGAATGAGCTATCCTTCGCTCAAACCTGCACGACCCTTCCCAGGGTTGGGTTGCCAAAAGTTCTAGGTCATCAACTTCTCATGGCTCATATGGCATCCAAGGCATGTTTATCCAAACACATGGTATAATCTCATCATGTCATCTCTCTCTCTAACCTTCACTTAGGGTTAGGGTTAACATCATCCTCAAAGGATGTGCTAGGTATCTACTTTAATGGAGATCTCTACCTCCAAGACTCACTTTCTCTACTCATCCTCCTGACAAGAAGGTCTAGCCTCATGTCTCTCCTGAGGGAAATGACAACTTATGTCATACGACCTAAGAATGTATCTATTCTTTAGTTTGTGCTTAATTTATTACGCTTATGTCCATGACATCTTATTTACATGCTTTTTATTAATTTGGTGGAGGATTCCTTAATCCTTATCAACCTTACCCATACCTCAAGAGGGTGAGGAGAAGAGAGGAAACCCTAATCCTTAAGGTTCTTAACAGAATTTGAGTTGAGAAGGGATGAACGAGATGAGAGAGTCCTAAAGGTATCTTATTTCGATTCATACCCTAAGACTTTGGCCAAGCAATCACACAATCCGGGAGTCCTCATATTTCGACTAGCAGTGCGGAGGAAAATATTACCAGCCCCCAGACGTGATCCTTTTCTAGACACCTCAATCTTTCGGACAATCCTCTAATAAATCCTTTGGGTTCTATAGAATTTGTAAAATTTAATAATTATTAAAGATTAAGTGAGGAACCTTCGCTCTGATATCAATTGTAACGACCCCGTCTCCCGGTAACCTCCACTTAAGGGAGACCAAGAGAGCAGAGCCGTTATTTAATAACCTGGATCAAAGGTTCGACAAATAATCAATAATTAATAAATTTTACCAACTAAACTGAAAACTTGTATAAAATAAAAGTTTTCTTACCTTTTCAAAACTGGGAATTCTAAACTTATAACCATGAAGGTATTGATCTAACTAATCCTCCCGTGCACATTAATTCTCATTTAATTCCACATATGCCACTTTACTATTTGTTCTTTTCATTGTACCTAAAACGTCGACAAACAAAACGTCGGTCAGCAAGAAGCTAGTATGTGGGGGAAACAATAATCATGCAAATATGTTAACAACATAATCATTCAATTAATCATTTAATAACTAAGATTATGTTTTAAGCCACACTACTCAATCCATACTTATCCCCTAACTCTGTGCTATCCCTGTAGTGGACTTGTATGCTACCTCTCTTTATGTAGATTCTTACCCCCATGGACCTACCTTACAGGTAGCCAATACCTAGGGTAATAGAGTCGCATGGCACTGCCCGAAGGTAGCCCAATATCTAACTCATAATGACTTGATGGTCCTACCCCATTGGTAGTCATTTACTAAGTCATTTAATGACCAGATGGACGTACCCCATTGGTAGCCATTTACTAGGTCAATCCATAAAGCTACAGAGGGGACTAGGATCTGAGCTAGTAGGCACATCTCTTATGTGATACTCATATTCACATTACAATTTGCATGAATTAAATGCAACCAACAGTTTAATTTAAGTCATCGATAAAACCTCGAAAATCCTCGAGAAACTAATTTAGGATATTCATAGGCATAACCACATACCTGTACATGTAGATTCAGGTGTAGGAATAATCCAAACAACAATGAGCATGCAAGCATTCAATAAGATCCTGAAACAATTATACAATTCCCTTTTATTACTCATGTCATCAAGATCTATTAAATCTAGCTCGCTTCCTATGGTTTCTAGTCCACTTTTAGGATATCTATTGCAATTAGGGGTTCCCTTCATCTTTTACTATTTTAAACCCTAATTTAATGTAATTGATTACAAACCCTAGTTATCTCAACATCTAATCCTCAGTGTCGGATTAAAGGCATAATTAACCATTAAATAAGTCCATTAAGCCTCTTCTCCATTAAAGCTACAATTTTCATCCTTTTAATATATAACAAGATCATTATATGCATTTATCACCAATAATGGTCTAATTCACATATGAACTCGATTTTCCATTAACTCCACCTTTTTTTTTTATTTAGGGAAGTCGGGCGATTATTTTATTCATCTCGCTCACCCCGTGCAAGCATATTCAAAGACAAATTACAGATTTGAGTTATTTGCATAGAATTTAATATGGTAGCACTACTACCATTACATTAAGTGATTTGTCCAGTATCAATGACATCCTTAGGAGGGACATCGTAATACTTGATTCTGCAGGTTTTTTGTAGATGAGCCTTAGCCAAAGCATCAGCTGGTCCATTATTCTTCCTCTCCACATGTTGAATAGTTGCATTGTCTCCCAAATCAAGTTGGATTCCCCTAATAATGCTCGCATATCTAGGATGCTTGTAATAATCTTCATGTAGCATCTTCACAGCCGTCAAGCAGTCTGTGATCACAGCAGTACTTTGTAAATTGACGGTTTTAATAATCTTTGCAGCAAGGGCAATGGCCATAAGTTCAGCTTGAAGAGGGCTGTCCGCTGAAATCAATTGGCCAACTCCACCTTTCCAGTGGTTATTGCAATCCTGCACAATCACAACAATGGCACCTTTACCTCTCTTCCAGGCGGCATCCACATGCATCAGCAGCTGTCTGCTCCCGCTGCAGTTTTGAAGCGTCATTGTGTCAGGCTTCTCGGCGGCTTCATTCGCAGCCCATGCAGCGACAGTTCTGTTATATTCCAACAGGATTTTGTTAACCTGCTGTAAAACAGGTGTGTCCTTGGCTTCAAAGACCGCCAGGTTACGTTGCTTCCAAATAACCCAGCATGCTATGAGGAACAAAGTTCTCGTGGCCTCGCTATGACGGAAACCCCTGCTGATCCACTACTCGAGATTCGATGAGCTCCAGAAATCCTGTGTGATAGGTGCAACATTCCCAGGCGTTGCTCCAGCTAGTAAACGTAACCATACTGGTTTCACCTTGTCACAGTCTCTCAAGGCATGGAGACTGGTTTCATCTTCTTTATTGCAGCGACTGCACACCGCATTGGTGGTCATCTTTCGTCTTCTCCTTTTCCAGTTAGTAAGAAGGGCTCCATTAGCAGCGAGCCACATGAAAGTCTTTATCTTCGCTGCCACCTGGGCTTTCCAAATAACCAGCCATTGTCCCGGTCTTTTAATTTCAGCGTCCGCCCTTAAAGCCGTGTAGGCAGACTTGGCCGTGTATCTGCCCCCATTGTTGAGCTTCCATACATAGATATCTTCGGCTTCAGTCTCAACAGGAGGTTGAATATTAAGGATCTCCTTTACAACACCTTCAGGAAGCCAATGATTGAGAAACTCACGGTCCCAGTGACCTTCCAGATTCACTAAGCTGCTCACCTGCAAATCACTCAGCTCATCGGGGATATCTCGGCTAACGTGGTCTTTCAAACAAATACCACTAGGAAGCCAGCTGTCCTGCAACACATTGATTTGGTTCCCACTCATAGGACACAGGAAAGTGTTAGCATGCATGAAGGAATTCATTTGCAGAACATTTCTCGCCAGGCGGGATAGATTAGAGGTAGTTCCTGGATTGCTTCTCATCAGCTTGTCACGCATGGCCATGCACCAAAGAGTCTTTCTGCCACTCTAGATATCCCGGTTATGGCGGAGATGTAGAGCCTGGTTCCAATCCCGCATAGATTTAAGACCCAAACCACCATGGATCTTCTTGCTCGTAAGCCTTTCCCAAGACACAAGATGCATCCCTCTCTTTTTCCGACCACCGCTCCAAATGAAGCGCCGGATTTCGCCATCTATCCTGTCACATAATTGCATAGGGAGCTTAGAAGTTTGCATGATGTAGGTGGGAATGGTAGCGAGGGTACTTTTAGCAAGACAAATGCGCCCCGCTAAAGATAAGGTCCTAGAAGCCCAAGAATTTACTCTGCTCGTGACCTTATCTAGGACTTCACTGTAAGTCTTCTTGTTCACTCGTGAATGGAGGATCGGGACCCCTAGGTATCTCCCCAGGTCCTGAGTGCATTGCAGCCCACTTCGATCACAAATATGAATAGCTTCCTGCTGGGTTACACTCTTGGAATAGAAAATCCTCGTCTTCTCAATAGAAATCGCTTGTCCCGAAGCCATCTCAAACTTCCTGAAGCAGTGCAAAATAGTGTCCATGTTGGTTAGATTGGCTTTGGCAAAAAGAAGGATGTCATCTGTAAAACAGAGGTGAGCAATCCGCGGGCCCTTCCTTCCCAGCTGTATAGGATGCCATTTTTTAGCAGTAACACACTCTTCAATCATCTGACTTAAACGTTCAATACAAAGCACAAAGATGTAAGGACTTAAAGGATCGCCTTGTCTAAGACCTCTTCTCGGCCTAAAACTGGTCGAATTTCTACCATTCCAAGCAATGGTGGAACTGCCACTGGTAATAGAGCTCATAATGTAAAGAATCATATTATTAGGAAGATTCACTTTTTTCAGCGTATCCTCAATGAAGTTCCATGCCAGTCTATCATAAGCTTTAGTAAGGTCGATTTTAATAGCCATAGTCTTCTTTGAATTCTTCCTTTTCATAGAGTGTATGATTTCCTGAGCTGCAGATATATTATCAGAAATCTTCCTGCCCGGGACAAAGGCACTCTGCGCTGGGTTTATCCAACCTGGTAACCATTTTTTCAGCCTTTCAACAATGACTTTAGAGCAGAGTTTAAGGATGGTGTTATTAAGAGAGATGGGGCGAAACTGGCTTGCAAG
The DNA here is from genome assembly GCA_963693085.1 of Alisma plantago-aquatica. Classification (NCBI taxonomy): domain Eukaryota; kingdom Viridiplantae; phylum Streptophyta; class Magnoliopsida; order Alismatales; family Alismataceae; genus Alisma; species Alisma plantago-aquatica. Next base: position 284,429,484 of record OY856414.1, on the reverse strand, counting down.
TTCTGGTTTAGGAACTTTGGGTATAAGAACCACGGTAGCATTGCACATTTGTTCATTGAGAATACCATCATTCAACTCCTCCTTAACTGTCCTCCATATAGAATCTTGAAGAACTGGCCAGTTAGTTAATAAGAAATGAGCCGAAGTACCGTCTGGACCAGCAGCCTTGTAAGGGTCCATAGACTTAAGAACAGCAAGAATTTCATCCTTATGAACTTGTTTGGTCAGCCGGCCATATTCCTCGCCGACCACCGGAGCAAACCGTGCGGGGATAGAATCAATCAGTTACTGGCAGGTGTTGCTTTCAGATGTAAACATCTCGACAAAGTAATATGTGACCAGATGGAATATGTCTTCTTCATTTGTGATCCAGTCCCCCAATCGGTTTTTGATAATTTGACATTTATTGGACCTCCTCCTTTGGTTCACATAGGCTTGGTAGAAGCGGGTATTGGAATCACCCTCCCGAATCCAGTTGACGTGGCTTTTTTGTTTCCAATCCTCTTCTTCATGCTTGAGGATCATTTTGAGCTCATCCTCCATCTTGGTACAAAGATTGTCGGAAATAACATCATAATGAACAGCCATGTTAGTTTGAAGGGTATTTATATTACACAAGAGCCTGTCTTTTGTATCTTTTCACTGCTTGTTACGCATGGAGTCCCATGCATTGATGTGCTGCCTTGCATGCTCAAGATCCTCATGGAAAGGAAGATGTCTGCTCCAGTGTTGATCAAGTAAATGATTGAATGAGGGATCTTGAGCCCATGAAGCTTTGGTGACAAACCTGCGCTGACTATACACATTAGCCTGAATTTGAATAAGAAGGGGACAGTGATCGGACTCAACCTTGGGAAGGTGAGTCACCGCAACCTCTGGAAAGGCGATGAGAAAATCAGAATTTGCCAAGCCACGATCGAGTCTGCTCTGTTTCACACCATGTCTATAAGTGAATTTTTGTCCAGAAAAACCCAGATCAGTAAGACCTGCATCGAGCATAGTAGCGGAAAAGAGCTGAGCCTCGCGATGGTTATAAGTCTGATAACCAACCGTTTCAGAAGGAGAGATGGTAGTGTTGAAGTCACCAGCAACTATCCACGGTTCAGTGAAGCTATTGCCCATGTCATTCAAGTGCTTCCACAGAAGATTACGGACCTGAAAGTGGGGGTTAGCATATATGAAAGTAGCAATATAAGACTTATTCACCCGACAGGTTATAAATTGGCGGTGTGTCTTGAGAATCTGCACGTCACACACTTCCGCATCCCAACAAATCCAAATCCCACCCGAGTAGCCCCGAGCCTCAGATCGGTGTGATTCGGAAACCCAAGCTTTTTAATTGTTTGAGTGGCTTTGTCTGCACTAATGCGGGGTTCTAACACAGCCGTAACAGCCGGCCTGTGTTTGGAGACAAGATCTTTGAGCACTCTACCAGTATCATCATTTCCTATCCCTCTCACATTCCAACACAGCAACTTCGACATCCCACAAGAAATGTAATTCAGCTTTCTTCTAAAGAGAGAATTAAGACTGATTATCATTGGGTTCCTGATTTTCTTCACAACAATTTTCTTCTTCTTCTAGCATGGCCATGCTATTTTCTATGTCTGCACTTTCTCTCAGCCTGGGGCTTCTACGGATGCTCTCCGCAGCCACTTTAGCAACACCTGCTCTCTTCATCTTCGTCCCACTCCCCTTGAAGATCTTTCCTGTCGTAGCTTTCCTTGGAATGGTAGATGTGGACGCTGCACTGTCGCTGTCCCGTTTTCTAATTCTACTACATGTAGTGTGCGGTGTTGCAGCCCGTGTCACAGGGACCACATCCTCAGGGATGATTTCAATAACCTCGTCAATCGCCGGGTTCACAACTATATGTTCAGGAGTTTTTTTGGGCTGCTCGACTTGCGCAGATACTTCTTTCACTTGTTGAGGTTGGTTTGTGATGTCCCTAAGGACTTTTCTTTTTTGATCAGCTGTTTCCATTTGCTCCGGTACCTTCTTCTTCCTCCAATTTTTGGGGTTCTTGTGTGCCTCAGGCTTTTCAGCCGGCTTCTTTCCATTTCGACTAATGTTCATGACTTCCTCAGTCGGTTCATCCTCTGCTATCAAGTGTTCGAACTGATTCCTGACTTGAGTGGTAGAGCTTGCAGGAGTTTTGTTGGACTGCTGTTTCCCGTGGAAACCCCGCCGGTTCTTCTGAGTCCTCCATGGATTTTCTGGCTCTGTAGCCGGTGCCTCCGGAGGGACAGTGTTAGTACGTTGCCCTTCCTGTGGTTTTGTTCCTGCTCAACATTGCACAGACGTGTGGCCGTCTTCTCCGCAATTCGCACATTGGTACGGGAATCCCTCGTACTCGACTTCGAAATCAAGTCCATTGATTACAATGCTTGCTGCCAGTTCGGTGGTGGTGTCAAGCTCGACGGCAAGGCGTGCGAACTTGCTTCTTGTGCGTTTGATGGTATGTTCATCGACTTTCACCAGTCTGTCGAGGGCCTTGCCTATGCAACTGAAGATGGTTTGGACATAGAGGTGTAGCGGGAGGTTCAAGATCCTGACCCAACACACGATCTTTCATGGTAAATCAGCAGAGGGAACAAAGGAAGGATGCCAATCCCAAACGATTAAGTTGCAGCCGAAGATCTTCCACGGACCTCCCGTCGTTGCCATGTCGTAGTCCCGTCGGCATGATAGTTGGATAACAAAGTGATTCATATCCAATTCGTATATGTTGTACTTACCAACAAGGCTCCACATGGCTCGGAGACGATCCTTGAGGGTCATATACCCTAGCTGTGTTCCCATAGCCTTCACAACAACCGCATATTGCCATGGGCGAACAAGGAATTCTTCATACATCAGATCTATTTTTATTTCCGGTTGTCCATCTGCCATGTATAGGTTGACCGCCTCCGGGTCAAGATGTTCTTTGAAAAGTTTGTTCAGAAAGAGGTCTGTAGATCCGTTCGGCGCCGCTGCAGTCGAGTCTTTGGACTTGTTCTGTCCCCATGCACTTGCAGATTGGGTTATCGTGGGGGTCTGCATCTCTTGGTTGCTTCCTGTGAGCGGAGGGAAAAACCCTAGGGTGCGTGTTCCTTCTACCGCGTCTGGGATGCGCTCGCCGCCACCTTCCTTCGAGTTCAACCCCGCTAGAGTCCCCTCCTGGGACGGTCCCCGCATTCCTCCATATTGAAACTCGATGCCGATGTTAGGGATGCAGAGTTTGTCCGTGGTCATGGCAGCCACGTCTAGGTTTAAGCCAACGCCATCGCTCCTTGCCTTTTCTGGGCTCCTAGGTTGTCGATCATTGTTCTGCCCCTGCTGACGATCGCTTCCTGTCTTGCGCCCCACCTCCAAGGACTCCCTGGTCTCCGTAGAGGCCGTGCCAACAGCGTCTCTGGGATCGCCCTCCGCCGCCGCCCCCACTCCGCTTCCATCTTCTTCTGTATAACTCCACCTTTTATTCATGAGAAAAACCCTAATTACTATATTTAGGGTATTTATCCACAAATTAGGAACTTTAATGCTCGAAATAGCTTATAACCATGTAAACTCAGTTCTATACATGAAATCGAATAATTAAAGCCATTAGTAGTCCTAATTACCGACATTAGGGTTTCAAGGCCCATTAAAGCCTATTTATGCACATAAACTCTAAATTAACTAATTTCGTGCAAAATTCATCTTTTTCAATCTTAATGTATCTCTTTATGATTAACATGTTAATATCAAATTAAACCCTACTAATCACATTAATCATATTAAAATAGGCCTTAATCTTTAATTCAATAAAGTTGATAACTTCTATTACTTTTCAAATTGAAAGAGTAATTCGCCTCTAAATGTATTTTTATTGGATTCCTCTCATTTTACTGAGCAAAATTCATGTATAATGCATGCTAATCTGAGCTACGTATATTTAGTTACGATATTTGTAAGATTTCACTTACCAGAGCCAATCAGCAAGCACCACGTCACCTTTTATCAAGCAATTTTTCCTGTTGCTTTTGGAAACATAATTGAAAGTCAATTCTGCCCTCGATAAGTGAACTGGTACTTCAATACTCAGAAGGGTATTCTCATCAAGTGGCTGAAGGGTTGTATTCCTCCTCCCGATACCACAACGGCGCCGACCTGCAGCCCTAGGCGCGACTCAGGCCCCTCACCCTCGACTATGTCGACCTCCAGATCAGGTTCCTCCATCCCCGCTGTGCCTCTGCGCACATGAGGATACTACGGGAGCGTAGCCATGATGGTCATTTTTGATCCACTAGTTCTGCAACCACGCCGGCCTGCAGCCAACCTGCTACGTCTCGCGGCCTGCCTTGCAACTCCTCACTTCTCAAAACTCATCGGAACCTCCACCCTACCTCCGCCACCCTCCACCGCATACGACCAAGCCTCAAAAGGTGGCTAAGATAGCCAATGTTGTGAGTGCCTAGTCTGTGCTTCCAATGGGTTTACAGCCTTCCAACAGGTGATGTGTGAGGACGGGAGCAAGAAGATGGTGGCTGACCACTCTACGATGGTTTTGGGTGTGTCCTGCTTCCATCAAGTCCACTTAATGGTTTCTTGTTGTCCCATGGTCGCGCTACTCCTTAAACTTAGGGTTTTGAGCGAAAACTAGGTGAAGAAGATGGTGGAATGTATCGGATCTTCTTGGGCTCGAGGCCAAGGGTCCAAGCCTTTTATAGGGATAGATAGCACTGCCCTAGCACGTCCCTGCACGAGGAAAACAACTTCCTCCTCAACCTCGGTCACTAAACTTTCCTTGTTTGAGATATAACTTCTCTCTCTTAATATATTCCTTGTTTATTAGTATTCCTTGGCTAATAAGGAATCTATTTTCCTTAAGGAAATCTGAAAATTATCTCTCCCTTATTCTTCTTATGACTTTTATTTCATTGGCCTCGAATTTATATTCTCCTCAAGTAGGAAATACTTTCTTTTTTTAGCAAAACCACATAATTCCATTAATTATGTATTCCCATTATCCTTATTTTGCAATTTTGGTATTTTCTCTTTCTTTCCTCTTCATTGGGACTCCTTGGATCCCAAGAAACTCTATTATTTCGAAATCCTTTTTTATTGGATACTCATTATCCTTCTAGATGCATCTAAACACATTATTCTTCATTATCATGTGTATTTCTCATTAAAATATTTCTTTTTGAGGATTTCTCTTTATTTCTCTTTTATTTTCCTCATTAGTATTCCTTTTATCATTAGGAATCCTTGGAATACGAAATTCCACTAAGGATAACTCAATTATACCTCTTTTCACTTGTTTTTCACCTTTTACCATGGTTCTTAATTTCTTTCTTAATAAAGAAATACTTTATTAATCTTTTCTTTTCTTATTGCTTTTCTTTGCAACTTCGAACTCCTTGGAACCCAAGGAACCCATGTGGCAGGAAATCTACCTCTGGATTAAGTTCTTTACCTTCTAGAGGTTTCCACATCTTACTTTTCTCGATTTCTTAATTAATTGAATTTCCTTATTATTGGGCCCAATAGCCAATAAAGCCCACAATAAAATCATCAAAGCTATTGTAAATGAAATTACATCATTATTTGTCAAATATGAGAGTTTACATTTCTCATCATATGAACCCAAAATTGGGGTTGTAACATTCGGTGTGGTGATGAATCCTCTAGATTCATCCTCACAGTTGTTACGACCCCACCTCTCGATAACCCCCAATTAAGGGAGACCGAGAGGTCGAAGCCGCACACATAATTTCCGGATCAAGGTTCAACAATTAATTGATAACAATTAATAAATTTTACTAGACGAAACTGAAAATCTGTAATAAATAAAACTTTTGCATACCTTTGAAAATTTTGGAACTCTAAAACTTCTATCTAGAACTCAGGCTAACTAACTAATCCTTCTTGGACTTTAATTAGTGTATTTCACAATGTGTCGGATTACTGTTTGTCCTTTTTGTTTTGTACCTAAAACTCTGACAAACAAAACGTCGGTCAGCCAAAGCTGGTATGTGGGGGAAATCACTATTCATGCAATTATCTATAACAATGTATAGCATTCCATTATCATTTAACAGACAATGTTACATTTTAAATATAACAACGCGATCCATGTGTCCCATATTCCCTTTATACCCCTCATGACTTCACCTATCAAGTGAATCAATTTCTAGGGCGGAGTCACATGGCACTACCCGTAGGTAGCCCACTCCTTAACTCATGGTATGCTAAGAGTCTCATGGCACTACACGTGGGTAGCCCAGTTTCTAACTCATGATACCCTAGACCTTTCTCAAGGTTATCCTTAACTTTTTCATATCCATAGGGGTGGACTCGGATCTAGCTTGTTATACACATATAACCATAGTGATATTCATAGTCACTTTATAGTTGCATGAATTGAAACATCCAACAGTTATTTCAATCATTGAGGAAAATGTCGATAAAATCCTCGGAAAACTAATCAGTATAGTCATAAGCGTAGCCACATACCTCTTATTGTGGTTTCAGATATAGAATCAAAATTGAAGAGAGAGAATATCCAAGTAAGCAAGCAAAGGCACATAAACCCTGAAATAAAAGTACAAGTTTACTTTTATTAATATTTATCCAATATCATCATGTCCCTTAGGGTTTCTATCCAATTTTAAGGTTTTCTTAAAAATTAGGGTTTTGCTTTCATTTTCAATTATTACGAACCCTAATTCATCCAATCCACTTAAAACCTTTAAATTATCTCCTTTTAACATTCCTAACAATTTTAGGATCATTATTTAGCAATTTATCAAAATAACAAAGTTTCTTTCTTCTTTTACCCTAAATTAGGGTTTTCATGTGCATTATCTTTCACTCATAGTCATAAACCCTAATTTAGCCATATTTGCAATTAAAACGGATGAAAACTTCATATTATTAATTAATAGGTTAATAACCCTCTATTCAACCCATTAGGTTACAAAGAATCATCTTTTATATGCAATTAGGATTTCCAAATAACTTGAAATGCATTTTACTAGCAAATTAAAGTACTTTTGCAAAACGAACTGGAATCAGGTGTTACAAACATTTTTAACAGATTCCTTGAATTTTTCTACCCAACTTTCATATATACAGTTCTTTTATACGAGTTTCCTAGCTATTTCTATAATTTTCGCAAGGAAAAGCCATTTTCTGTAATTTTGGTCAGAGATAGAATTTACCGCAAAAATCCTCGGCCGTTAGATCGGTGCACCGATGTGCCCCACGTTGATCTGATGCTCCCCGTCGAAGGCCTCCACTATCTAAGTGGCACGCCCCGCTGCTCGCCCTCAGCCGCTGGATCTCAATCAAACGCTCAGAGTCGCGAGCGTCTCAACTTAACCGGCCACCGCTAGATCCCGATCCAACGCTCCCCGTCGAGCGTTTCCTAAGTTAAACGCGTCGCCTAGGGTCCGTCGGATCATGCCACGATCTACGTTGGTCCAAGATCGGAGGGTCACTGGTCTTCGTCTCCTTTCCTTTCTTGTCCTTCAGGACGCGACGGCGCCACGACCGAAGCTCGCCGGAGAAGATGAAATCGAGGGGGAGAGGGAGTTCAGAGGTACAATAGGTAGCCACTCGAGACCGGTAGGTCACAAGGACTCGATGGGTGATATATATGTAGGGCATAGAGGGTCCCCTTTAGGGTTTATGACCCCGCCGCTAAGACAACCTTCAGCCCAATTGGGCGTTTCGTGCATACACAAGGAAAGTTGCCTAAGCTTGGGTCGAAAACGTTCCCCTCTCCCTCCCAAACTCAATGGGATATTTCCCATTCACACTCATACTCTGCTGTGATCGGAAAATCGAGGGGAAAATGTCATGTATCTGTGTTGTGTCCGTGTCCCTTTGGGACTCTGGACGATGAGCCCAATCCGTTGGATTAAGATCCAACGGTCACCATTATCCGTGTTCAAACCAAAAAGGAAAAGGATTCCTAATTATCCAAGGAAAAGTCTATTTTTGAAGATAACTTGAAAATTTAATAAATCCCAATCCTTAAATCCTTTTTGCCTCAAATTTTAAAGGAAAGTCGTTCATATGTTTATCTCTCATTTTGCAAAAATAGGAGTCATTATCCAAAGGAAACATGCCCTTTATTTCAGTTTCAAGTTATCCCTTTTTTTAAGGGTATTTTCCACATATTCTTTATTTCCTTTGCCATTATTTAATTATCTTGAGTTCCTTGAACCCCAAGGATCCTTTATAACACGAAATCCTATTATGGGAAATTATCTTTTAGCCTTTTGATCACTTTTAATCATTTTCTTATATATTCCATTATTCCCTTGTATTCTTTTATTAAATGGAATCCCCTTTTTCATTTTTTTTATTTTTCTTTCAAATGGGCTTAATGGCCAATAAGGCCCGTCAAGAAAGCATGCAAGGCCATTATATACTAAATTCATTCAAAACAAACCATGAAATCAAACATTGGTCTTATTTATTTATTTAGAAGAGATTTACAAATCTCATTACATGTATTGGAAAATGAGGTTATAACATCCTCCCCTCCTTATAGGAATTTTGCCCTCAAAATTCAACAATCAAACAAACAAATTTGGATATGCCTTTTCCATGTCCATCTTCAGCTCCCATGTGGTCTCATCCTCTCCATGGCGCTTCCAAAGAACCTTTACCATCTCTATATTCTTATTTCTGAGCTCTTTTACCTTGGTATCTAGAATCCGCAAAGGCAACTCAGGATAAGACAACTTTCCTTGAAGCTCAATTGGTTCAATGCTCAGCACATGGCTTGGATCTTGCACATATCGCTTCAGATTGGACACGTGAAACACATCATGCATCATACTGTATTGAGGGGGTAACGCCAAACGATATGCGGCTTCACCAATCCGTTCTAACACTTCAAACGGACCCACGTATCAGGGACTCAACTTTCCTCTATTCTTAGCTATAGCTCAGAGCGGTCGGATTTTCAGAAAAACATGTTCTCCCACAGTGAAATGCACATCAGTCCACTTCGCATCAGCATACGACTTCTATCGGTCTTGGGCTCTTTTTAGCCTTTGCCTGATTAAAGCGACTTTATCAACATACACTTGGAGTTCATCTGACCTCAATAAGGTCCTCTCAACAACATCATCCCAGTGAAGTGGTGACCGACACAGTCTCCCATATAGAGCTTCATATAGAGGCATCCCGATACTGGCTTGGTAACTATTGTTGTAGGCAAACTCAGCTAAAGGCAGGTACTGCTCCCATGGTCCACCCCAATCGAGCACACAATCTCGCAGTAGATCCTCTAAGGTCTGAATTGTCCTTTCTGACTGACCATCTGTCTGGGGGTGATAGGCGGTACTAAACTTCAACCTTGTACCTAATTCCTCTTGGACCTGCTTCCACAACTTGGAAGTAAACTTTGGATCTCTATCGGAGATGATGGAACCGGGTATGCCATGCAAACGTACTATCTCTCTAATATACAGCTCAGATAAATCTGACACTTTGGCAGTGGTTTTGAGGGCAAGGAAGTGTGCTTACTTGGTAAGGCGATCTACCACAACCCATATCGCATCATGAACTCTCTTGGTCCAGGGTAGGCCCACCACGAAATCCATGGTGATCTGCTCCCATTTCCATTCCGGAATCTCTATAGACTGTAAAAGTCCGCCGGGTCGTTGGTGTTCAGCCTTCAATATTTGGCACGTAAGACAACTGGCTACATAAGCTGCAATGTCTCTTTTCATCCCTGGCCACCAGAAAAACCTCTGCATGTCCTTAAACATCTTCGTAGTCCATGGGTGTACCGTGTACTTAGAACCATGAGCCTCTTGTAGGATACATTCCTTCAATGGTGAATCCTCAGGAACCCATATGCGATTCTCAAATCGGATTCCTCCGTCTATTCCCAAAGAAAGACGGGTCTGTGGCTTCTGCATCGAGCCTTTCATCTTGTCAAGTCCTCCACTGGCCAACTGTGCTGCGACAATCTCACTCAATAACTCAGATTGTATCTGGATATTGGCCAAACGAACTCGATCATCTAACGGTTGGGGTGACCATTCCACCAATTCTTCTAAGCTCTTCCACTAACTAGACAAAACAGCTGCAGACCTAAGCTGCTTTCGACTTAAGGCATCAGCTACGACGTTCGCCTTTCCTGGATGATAGGCAATGGTGAAGTCGTAATCTTTCATGTACTCCATCCATCGTCGTTGTCGTAGGTTCAAGTCTTTGTGCGTCAGAAGATACTTCAGGCTCTTATGGTCAGTGAAGATCTCAAAAGTGGCACCATATAGATAATGCCGCCAAATCTTTAATGCATGAATGATAGCAGCTAACTCCAGGTCATGTGTCAGGTAATTCACCTCATTTGGCTTGGGCTGTCGGGAGGCATATGCAACCACGTGCCGATTCTGTTCCAACACACAGCCAAGTCCCATCTTTGATGCATCGGTGAAAATCATGAACCCCTCATTACCTGATGGTAGAGTCAAAATTGGTGCAGTGGTCAACTTCTCTTTCAGCTCCTTTTAACGAGTCTCACAAACATCAGACCACACAAACTTCACATCATTCTGAGTCAACATAGTCAGAGGCGAGGCGGTCTTTGAGAAATCTGTGATGAAGCGCCGATAATATCCTGCCAACCCAAAGAAGCTTCGTATCTCGGAGGGGTTCTTTGGTTTTGGCCAGTCTCGAACTAATGACACTTTAGCTGGATCCACGACGATCGTTCCTCCTGAGATGATGTGTCCAAGGAACATGACTCGATCTATTCAAAACTCACATTTAGAGAATTTCCCATAGAACTTCTACTTTCTCAAGATATCAAGGACCTTACTTGGGTGGTCTCGATGTTGTTCTAGGTCATCAGAATAAACCAGTATGTCATCTATGAACACTATGACAAACGAGTCAAGGAAGGGTTGAAACACACTGTTCATAAGGTTCATGAACACACTAGGTGCATTGGACAACCCAAAAGGCATAACCACGAACTCATAGTGGCCATACCGGGTCCTGAAAGCGGTCTTCGGGATATCCTCACTCTTGACTCTCAACTGGTGGTAACCCGATCTCAAGTCGATCTTGGAAAAGACTCGAGCCGACTTCAACTGGTCAAACAAGTCATCTATCCGGGGTAAAGGGTATTTGTTCTTAATGGTAGCATGGTTGATCATCCGGTAGTCTATACACATACGGAGTGAACCATCCTTTTTCTTTACAAAAAGAACTGGTGATCCCCATGGTGATGTTCTAGGGCGGATAAAACCCTTATCCAGCAATTCCTGCAATTGCTTCTTTAGCTCAAGCAACTCAGCAGGGGCCATCCTATAGGGTGCTCGGGAAATAGGGTTTGTACCGGGAGCTAGCTTTATTGAAAAATCTACCTCTCTCTCAGGAGGTACCCCAGGTAGATCATCAGGGAAAACATCTGCATAGCTTCAGACTACCTCTATCTCCTCTAAGGGTTGTACCTTGGGTTCTGGCTCGGTGACTACTGCTAAGAAAGCTTGGCATCCTTTACTCATCATCTGTTCTGCCTTCAAAGCCGACACATACAGGCTGGTGGTGGCATCCTTCCTACCGCTAATGACAAAAGGTGGGTGACCTGGTCTCTTAATGATCACTTTCTTCTCCCTACAGTCAATGTTGGCCCTATAGGTATAAAGCCAATCCATGCCAATGATTACATCAAAATCATTCATGTCAAGGAGGATAAAATATGTAGGAAACTCATGATCTCGATATTTCACAGGTATCACCGGAGTTTTCAAAAAGGAAGTAAAGATCCGAACACTCGGGGTTGTAACATCTAAGACATATCCTAGATCCTTGATATCCAAATGAAGCATAGTTGCAAGATTTCTCGAAATGAAAGTATTAGTAGATCCAAAGTCAAACAAAGCTTTCACATTATGTCCCATGACTTCAAGCATGCCTACATTATTGTTCACCATGCATTAGACTATTACATGCTTAACTTTAAGACAGAAAAGAAAACTCTAAGGGTTATTACCCTCTATCAACCGATTGGCATTTGCTTGAGCTTCCTCATTATCAATGGAAAACACCCGAGCTTGTCTTCTTTCACCAGTAGGTGGGGCTACAACTATGGGTGGGGCTTCTACTGGCGGAGCTTCTACCGGTGGAGCTTCCACCTGTCCAGGCCCCCTGGGATCTTGCATGGGACAGACAGATTGCAGATGTCCTTCTTGGTGGCATCGGAAGCATGTCTTCTTCTTGTAGCGGCATTCACCGGCGTGCCCCTTTCCACAGGTGCGGCAAGGAGGTCAGTTGCTCTCTTGACGGGGTTTCCCTTTTCCTCCATGCTTTCCTTTAGCTTGATGACGTCCCGGGCCCTTCTTGTGGTTGTTTCTCAGGCCTTGGGCTCCTTCAGTGAAACCCAGGTACCCCTTGGATGGAAACGGGGCAGGCATCACGGTCCTCTCCATGTCTAAAGTAGTGTTGTAGGCTTCAACAAAAGTTTTGGGTTTACTTGCCATCACATGGGGCTTGATGGCGGGGTGGAGACATTCTATGAAGTGGTCCACCCTCCTCTCTTCATCCATCATGTGTCTGAAACGTTCCAGGAGGCGGAACCTATGACCAAAGTCTGCCACTGAAGAGTTTCCTTGAGTCATGCTAGTGAACTCTCTTTCTTCCTCTTTCTTTGCCGCGACGGGGAGGAATCTGGCGGTGAAGATGGTCTTGAAATCAGCCCATGCCATTGGCTCTTCAGTCAGATCTCGGCCTGTGATGTGAGTTTCCCACCATATCTTAGCTACTCCTTCCAGAAGGTGAGCAGCAAAGAGGATCTTCTTGCTTGGCTGCACTTCAACCATGCGGAAACCATTCTCTATTTCAAGTATCCAGGCTTATTCTTTATCAACCACCTCAGTCTTATCTTCTCCCCAGAACTTTTCTATGTTCATCTTAATAAAGTCTAGGATGGTGACTCCCACACGTGGACAAACAGGGTATGGCTCACCATTCTTAGCTCTAGCTATGTCTCGAAGGGCCAAAGCATTAATAGCCTCTGTCAACTTCCTCTGTTGCTCCATCCACAAGGTATCAGGGGTATGGATCATCATGGTCGGTTCAGCTTGGTCCTCATTCATCTTGGCTTCTTCCTCATACACATGTTGCTCCTCATATCCTTGATCTTCTTCTTGGTTCATGTTACCAAATGGTATCGGGTTAGGGTTAGGGACCCCATGAGTGACTTCTTCAGGCCTCTTCCTCTTCTTAGAGGACCCACCATCATGGTTCCTATTTCTCTTTTCAGAAGACTCCTTTACTTTACGGGGGGGCCAAACACTCCGAGCTGGATTCCCAGAGCCCTCAGGAATAGCAACAGTCTTTGTTCGTGCCATCTACATAAGCATAGCAAACAAACCTTTAGTTTATCATTTAAACTAGTTATACTTATGTTCAGTGATATCTCATTACATATCTTTTATTAATTTGATGGAGGATCCTTAAACCCTCAACTTACTTGCCCATACCACATGAGCGTGGAGGAGAGAGAGAATCCTACTCTTAAAGCCTTAATAGAATATGTGATGAGAAGGGACGAATAAGATGAGAGAGTCCTAAAGGTGTCTTATTTCGATTCAAATCCTAGGACATCGGCCAGGCAGTCACACATTTCAAGATTCCTCGTATTCTGACTAGCGGTGCAGAGGAAAATTTTGCCAGCCCCCGGAAGTGATCCTTTTCTAGACACATCAGACTTTCGGAAAATCCTCTAATAACTCCCTTGGGTTCTACGGAGTTTGTAAAATTTAATAATTATTAACAATTACGTGGAGAACCTTAGCTTTGATACCAAATGTTACGACCCCACTTCCCGATAACCCCCAATTAAGGGAGACCGAGAGGTCGAAGCCGCACACATAATTTCCGGATCAAGGTTCAGCAATTAATTGATAACAATTAATAAATTTTACTAGACTAAATTGAAAAGTTGTAATAAATAAAACTTTTGCATACCTTTGAAAATTTTGGAACTCTAAAACTTCTATCCAGAACTCAGGATAACTAACTAATCCTCCTTGGACTTTAATTAGTGTATTTCACAATGTGTCGGATTATTGTTTGTCCTTTTTGTTTTGTACCTAAAACACCGACAAACAAAACGTCGGTCAGCCAAAGCTGGTATGTGGGGGAAATCACTATTCATGCAATTATCTATAACAATGTATAGCATTCAATTATTATTTAACAAACAATGTTACATTTTAAATATAACAACGTGATCCATGTGTCCCATATTCCCTTTATACCCCTCATGACTTCACCTATCAAGTGAATCGATTTCTAGGGCAGAGTCACATGGCACTACCCGTAGGTAGCCCGCTCCTTAACTCATGGTATGCTAAGAGTCTCATGGCACTACACGTGGGTAGCCCAGTTTCTAACTCATGATACCCTAGACTTTTCTCTAGGTTATCCTTAACTTTTGCATATCCATAGGGGTGGACTCGGATCTGGCTTGTTATACACATATAACCATAGTGATATTCATAGTCACTTTATAGTTGCATGAATTGAAACATCCAACAGTTATTTCAATCATTGAGGAAAACGTCGATAAAATCCTCGGAAAACTAATCGGTATAGTCATAAGCGTAGCCACATACCTCTTATTGCAGTTTTAGATATAGAATCAAAATTGAAGAGAGAGAATATCCAAGTAAGAAAGCAAAGGCACAGAAACCCTAAAATAAAAGTACCAGTTTACTTTTATTAATATTTATCCAATATCATCATGTCCCTTAGGGTTTCTATCCAATTTTAAGGTTTTTTTAAAAATTAGGGTTTTGCTTTCATTTTCAATTATTACGAACCCTAATTCATCCAATCCACTTAAAACCTTTAAATTATCTACTTTTAACATTCCTAACAATTTTAGGATCATTATTTAGAAATTTATCAAAATAACAAAGTTTCCTTCTTCTTTTACCCTAAATTAGGGTTTTCAGGTGCATTATCTTTCACTCATAGTCATAAACCCTAATTTAGCCATATTTGCAATTAAAATGGATGAAAACTTCATATTATTAATTAACAGGTTAATAACCCTCTATTCAACCCATTAGGTTACAAAGAATCATCTTTTATATGCAATTAGGATTTCCAAATAACTTGAAATGCATTTTACTAGCAAATTAAAGTACTTTTGCAAAACGAACTGGAATCAGGTGTTACAAACATTTTTAACAGATTCCTTGAATTTTTCTACCCAACTTTCATATATACAATTCTTTTATACGAGTTTCCTAGCTATTTCCATAATTTTAGCAAGGAAAAGCCATTTTCTGTAATTTTGGTCAGAGATAGAATTTACCGCAAAAATCCTTGGCCGTTAGATCGGTGCGCCGATGTGCCCCGCATTGATCTGATGCTCCGGGTCGAAGGCCTCCACTAGCTAAGTGGCGCGCCCCTCTGCTCACCCTTAGCCGCTGGATCTCAATCAAACGCTCGGAGTCGCGAGCGTCTCAACTTAACCGACCACCGCTAGATCCCGATCCAACGCTCTGCGTCAAGCGTTTCCTAAGTTAAATGCGTCGCCCAGGGTCCGTCGGATCGTGCCACGATCTACGCTGGTCCAAGATCAGAGGGTCACTGGTCTTCATTTTCTTTCCTTTCTTGTCCTTCAGGACGCGACGGCGCCGCGGCCGAAGCTCGCCGGAGCAGATGAAATCGAGGGGGAGAGGGAGTTCGGAGGTACAATAGGTAGCCGCTCGAGACCGGTAGGTCACAAGGACTCGAGGGGTGATATATATAGGGCACGGAGGGTCCCCTTTAGGGTTTCTGACCCCGCCGCTAAGACAACCTTCAGCCCAATTGGGCGTTTCGTGCAAACACAAGGAAAGTTGCCTAAGCTTGGGTCGAAAACGTTCCCCTCTCTCTCCCAAACTCAATGGGATATTTCCCATTCACGCTCATACTCTGCTGTGATCGGAAAATCGAGGGGAAAATTCCCTGTATCTGCGCTGTGTCCATGTCCCTTTGGGACTCTAGACGATGAGCCCGATCTGTTGGATTAAGATCCAACGGTCACCATTATCAATGTTCAAACCAAAAAGGAAAAGGATTCCTAATTATCCAAGGAAAATTCTATTTTTGAAGATAACTTGAAAATTTAATAACTCCCAATCCTTAAATCCTTTTTGCCTCAAATTTTAAAGGAAAGTCGTTCATATGTCTATCTCTCATTGTAAAAAATAGGAGTCATTATCCAAAGGAAACATGCCCTTTATTTTAGTTTCAAGTTATCCCCTTTTTTAATGGTATTTTCCACATATTCTTTATTTCCTTTGCCATTATTTAATTATATTGAGTTCCTTGAACCCCAAGGATCCTTTATAACATGAAATCCTATTATGGGAAATTATCTTTTAGCCTTTTAATCACTTTTAATCATTTTATTATATATTCCATTATTCCCTTGTATTCTTTTATTAAATGGAATCCCCTTTTTCATTTTTTTAATTTTTCTTTCAAATGGGCTTAATGGCCAATAAGGCCCATCAAGAAAGCATGCAAGGCCATTATATACGAAATTCATTCAAAACAAACCATGAAATCAAACATTGGTCTTATTTATTTATTTAGAAGAGATTTACAAATCTCATTACATGTATTGGAAAATGAGGTTATAACATGCCAATTCTAGGGATTTTGTGCCTCATATCGAATGTATTTCCCTTGTTTTAGTTTACTTTAAGTATCTCTTCAGTTTCATGTAAATAGTGCATTACTAGTTCTAATTACCCTAGTTTCCAGTTTATTTGATCTCATCTTCCCCTACTCACATTCTCTCTCCTCTGTAGATCATCCTCAACCTTTGCCAACAGTCATGACCCCTATAGCTTTGACTCTAACGGTCTCAAGACCGTTTGAGCCCATTCGGTCTCAAGACCATTCAAGCCCATTCAGTCTCAAGACCAGTTGAGCCCATTCGGTCTCAAGACCGTTCAAGCCCATTCGATCTCAAGATTGATGGGCCAACAGAGACCGTTTGGAGCCTAACTCAAGCATGTGCAACAACAAATTAAGATCATGAAGTAGAACAATCACCATGACCGTGTTTGCCACGGCACGACCGTGGCACATCGTCAACAGTGCCAAATCTCCACCCACCACGACCGTGGCACATCGCCAATAGTGCCAACACTTCTCACCCGCCACGCCCGTGCAAGGCGGCACGACCATGGAGCTGTAGCCTCACCACGACCGTGGTGTCATGCCACGGACGTGGCACAATGTCACCAGAGCCAAGACTTCTCACCCGCCATGCCCATGCAAGGTGGCACGGCCATGGGAATGTAGCCTCACCACGACCATGGTGTCACTCCACGGCCATGGCGCATCGCCAACAGAGGCCAAGCTCTCACCCGCCACGCCCGTGCAAGGCAGCACAACCGTGGGATAGCAGCATCACCACGACTGTGGTTCCTCAACACAGTCGTGGCGTGTCATCCCCTACCTCCCGACGTCACTGACGTGCCAGTTTAAGCCTCGATTGCCTCACCTGTTGTTGCAGCACCACCGCACCTGCTACCTTCAGCCCTGCCGCCACCATGGAAGGGCCACAAAACCAATGGAAGCATGAATAGCCAAGCTTAAAGAAGAGATTGTTGTTTGCCAGACCTTATGGCCTAGGATTCAAGGTCATTTAGACGTGATCCAGCAGACCGAATCGGTCAAGCAAAGGAAACCATAGAGACTGTTTGGTCACTGAACGCATGAGAATATTTGAGATGATGACTATCAAGATCATTTGGAGGATTGTAGCGAGATCGATTGGAAAAAATACTAGCAAACTGTTTGCTAGATCATGAAGAGTAGCAAGTCGAATGAAAGAGACCGAACAGGATCCCCTTGGTCGAAGACCATTTGGTCTTTTGTGCAAGACCGTTTGATGAAGCTACTGACCACCAGAACTATGAAGCCTCTCACAGTCTTAAGACTGTGAGGCCTCTGACGATCTCAAGACTGAGGGGAGGACAGCAAGCGCATAAAATTGTGTGAAAAGAAAACCAAATGGAGCGTTGCGTTCAAAACTGAATGGAGAGGGTAAAGCATTGAAACCAGATGGTTGACCAAAAGTCAAAACTGTATTAGCATTTGTTGGAGCAAATCGTATGAATCAGACCCCAAGACCGAATGGGAAGAACATGCCTAAAATGTGATCTCAAAACTGTATGAACCTAGTTACTTGGGGGAAATTTGCATAATAAGCCAAGCCAGTCCAAGACACAGGCCTAGCCTATAAATAGAAGGGTAGAGGCATGGTCTTGGAGATCCATCTCACCACGGCCCAGGGTTGCCAGACTGGGAATAGAATCTGGAAGGTTGCTCCACTGCCATCTCACCTCCACCATTGTTCTACCACCATTCCACCTCATTATACCTGTGCAATTCCGGAGGTAGACACGAGGATCGATGCGGAGAGACGGACGTCATCGACCACGACGGAGCAGTCCCGGAGACTGCGACGATCTACACCGGGCTATCACAAATCTACTCTTCTGCTCTGACGATTCTTTCTTTCTCTCTCTTCTCTTTCCTTGTTGCTCCCTCTATGAGGAGCGAGTAGTTTCATCCACTGGGTCCCGGGGACTAGCCCTGCTGCTCATGTTTTGTAATCTATACTAAAAGATGGTATCTTTCCGATTCAATACTAAATCATTTCATACATGCTTGAATGTTGGCTGCGTTCTTGTATGCTCGTTGCAGTTTGTATACGACTGCTCTTGGGACTCGAATATTGATTTAGTGTTGGTTTCTGGTGTGCGTATCCACCGTGCATCTATTTCGGTATCTAGGAATGCTTCCCGAGGGATGGAGTAAACTCACCTCCATTGTTGCACTTCTGCACTATGAAATGGAAAAGAGTTGACATACGGAAGTGCAACCTTGATGGGTCGAGGAATGCATTCTGCGGAGGGAGTGGTGCAAGGTATTTGACCATTCGTCTGGGAATGGCTGACGTTGCAACACTCCCATGTTTCTCATTGCTATTTTCTCAAAAGAGGGATAGTCTATAAGGATACTAATGGAATTGATGATTATCGCTCGCTTGTTAGTTTTCTAATGCACGTTTCACGAGGTTGAGTAATGTTCTCTCTTCGAAGGCTACATCTCTTTATTGACACGTAGACATGTATCAGATGAGAGTTACTCAACCCGTGAAGGATGTGTGCATTACTCTTGTCCTACAAGACATCGGTATTGTATAACATCCATGTATCTTTCTATGATTGGTACATGTATAATACATGTGTAGTGGTGGTGAAAACCCACATCACCCCAGTGATCCATTATCATTTGCTAATCTTAGATTTTAATCCTCAAACTAGTTTTTATTCTTGCCTTTACTTTTGCATGTTTTAGATTAAATAACTCAAATCAAACTTTTGGTCCTAGATGATTGACTTAGATCGATACGAAATGAGAGAAAGACACTCAGATTCTTAACGTTGTCCTTTGGGTTCGATCCTAAATTTGTACTATGATAAGGCTTCCACACTCTTGTGGGGTTGGAGCATTTATCTAGCACCAGTTGTAGGTAAACCTAGAGAGAACATCAACTCCCTAGGGTTTTTGGTGCACATTAGGACTTCCATTGGAAGAGAAATCTTTTGGTGTAAGTTTTATCTCCATCAAAAAATGACGTCATTGCCGGGGACAACGGTGTAAGAATCATTTTTTTTAATTCCGTGTCGATTTAGGTTTCTCTAGGGTTTTCCTTTTTTCTTTTACAGCTTGTCACTCGAAGAGAGTTGCAAGAAGCCAGTAGCAAATCAGGATGCATGTCTACCCTATATATCAAAGAATCCACTCCTATATCTAATTTTCACCCCCACCACTAGAACTTGTCTCCCTTCTCGATGAGTTCAAAAACATGGCACCCGTAGACCTTCCTAATGAGCTCCCCCCTTTGTGTGATATTTAAAATGAGATTAATTTGATTCTAGGGTCTTCTCTACCTAACTGACCTCATTACCGTGTTAACCCGACTGAGCATACTAAATTGATACGCCAGGTTGATGCCCCCATCGTCAAAAGTTCATTCGAGAGAGCAAGAGTCCTTATGTGGTTCCTGATCTCCTTGCCCCCAAGAAGGATGGTAGTTGGAGAATATGCTTAGATTGTTGACCCATCAATAAGATCACTGTGAATTATCGTTTCCCTATATCATGCCTTGATGACATGCTTAATCTATTGATGGGATCCCACTATGTCTCCAAGATTGATCTCTATAGAAGTTATCACCAGACCTATGTTAAGGAGTCTCATGAATGGAAGATTTCCTTCAAAACCCCAGATAGATTATATGAGTGGCTAGTCATGCCTTTTGGCCTATCCAACGCACTCGTCACTTTCATGCGAGTCATGAACCATGTGTTACGACCATTCATTGGAAAAATTTTAGTGGTATACTTTGATGACATTTTGATTTTTAGTAAGATCAAGGATGAACACCTAAATCATATTTGACTTATCTTTGACACACTTCAAACTGAGAAATTATATGCCAATCTAAAGAAGTGCCCGTTCCTTCAAGATAAATTCCTATTTCTTGGCTACTTTGTATCTACTACCGGCATTGAGGCTAACCTAACCAAAGTTAAAGCCATCACCGATTGGCCCCAACCCACTTCAATTTCTAAGCTTTGTAGCTTTCATGGGCTGGCTACTTTTTATCGTCGCTTTGTTCAAGGATTTAGCACCATTATGGCTCCTTATACTGAGTTAATTAAGTCGGACAAATTTGATTGGACATCATATGCAAGATGTGCTTTTGAGGATGTCAAAACTTAGTTGATTGAAGCCATGGTCCTTCGTCTTCTAGATTTCTCACTTTCACTTGAAGTATCTTGTGATGCTTCTGGTGTTAGCATTGGAGGCGTTCTTAGTCAAGACAGTCACCCTATTTCCTTTTTCAGTGAGAAACTCAATGACGCAAAGTGTAAATATTCCACTTATGATAAAGAATTCTACATTGTTGTGCAATCCTTGCGTCTTTGGAGGCACTACCTTCTCCATCAAGAATTCATCCTTTGGTTTGACCATTAGGCCCTTCACTTTCTAAATTCCCAGAAAAATTGAAGTGTGTGTCATGCCAAGTGGTGTGAGTTTCTTCAGGAGTACACTTTTGTTCTCAAACATCGATCAAGTGTTGAGAACAAGGCCACAAACGCTCTCACTCACTGCTTGACCATCGTACAGTCTATGAGCATTGAAGTCATGGGCTTCGACCATATGAAAGAGCAGTATTTCACCTATCCTAACTTCACAATGATTCACTCTGACCTTCTCAACAGTACACTTGTCCATGCTTGTGATTTTATTCTATGAGATGCATTTCTTTTTCACGACACATAGTTATGTTTCCCTTCTACTTTAGTTCAAGATTTTCTCATTTGGGAATTACATGTTGGTGGCCTCGTTGGTCATTTTGGTAGAGATAAGACCACCACTCCAGTGACAGATAGATTTTATTGGCCATCCTTTCGATGTGATGTAGCTCGCATAGTGTCTCAGTATCATACTTGTCAAATGGAAAAAATCAAAAGACAAAATACAGGTATGTACACTCCCCTCCCTATTCCCCATCAGCCTTGGAAGGATCTAAGTATGGATTTTATTTTAGGTCTTCTTCATATATTTTATTTTAGGTCTTCCCCACACTTCTCATGGCCATGATTCCGTATGTGTGGTTGTTGATCATTTTTCAAAGACGGTCGACTTCATTTCCTTTAGTAAGACTTCTGACACCTTACATATCGCTCACCTTTTCTTTAATGAGGTAGTCAAGCTACATGGACTCACCACCACCATAGTTTCTTATCGTGATATTAAGTTTGTTAGCTACTTTTGGGAGACCATATGGAAAATCTTTAGTACCAACCTAAAATTCTCTTTTACCTTTCACCATCAAACTAATTGTCAAACTGAGGTGGTCAATAGGAATTTGGGTAACCTCCTGTGATGTCTTGTTGGTGAGCATTTAGGCAATTGGGACTTATTGCTACCTACTGCTGAATTTGCTTACAACTGGTCTATCAATTGATCCATAGGAAAGAGTCCATTTGAAGTTTTTAATGGATAAAAACCTCACCAACCTATAGATCTTTCACTTCTATCCACTAATGACTGTACTTCCCACACTACTGAGACCTTTTCCCAACATATTCATGATTTGCATGTTGAGATTCACTGAAAATTTACTTTTTCCTATGAAAACTATAAGTTTTCTACAAATGCACACCGTAGGTTTCAAGAATTTAATGTGAGAGATTATGTGTTAGTATGTGTGCATCCTGAATGCTACACTAAAAATTTGTTCAAGAAGCTTCACGCCAGAGCATCAGGACCGCTCCAAATACTTAGTCGACATGGACCCAATGCTTTTGTACTGGATTTACCAGCAGATTGGGGCATTAGTGCAGTATTCAATGTGGAGGATCTTTTCCTTATCGTGGTACATTCAAGCCCACTCCACCACCACTAGTAGCTTCTTAAGATCGTTATTGTGCTCCAATGTCTTCAATAGTGATATCGCCTCTGCCTCGAGTTCCTCAACAGCCACCTGAACGCATTGACACAATCTTGGATGACCAGACCATTCTTACCATCTAGGGCACCATACACCGTTTCTTGGTTTGCTGGAGAGGTTGTTCTTCAGTTGACACCACCTGGATCACTGAAGAGGAGTTCTGTCACATTCATGCAGAGGGGATTTGATGTAGGACATGCCCCGCCTTTACACACTTATGAGCGTAGGCATCACCGTGTTATTAGTAAGTCTTTATTAGCATGCTTTTTTTATGATGTCCTTTTTTCTCATTTTTGGGCTCTTATAAAGTCAAGTGGTTTAATCCCACATTGTCTACCGCCCGTTTAGTTTTTCTTTTAGAATCCTATGTAAAGGCTCTATCTGCATCCCTTTTAGTCTTTAGCAATATTTCTTCTTTAATTCCGTAGATAGGCATTAGATAGTTTGGTGGCCTAGCAAGTTCTTGTTATTCCCTTTTAGTCTTTAGCAGTATTTCTTCCTTAATTTTGTTGATATGCATTAGATAGTTTGGTGGCCTAGCAAGTTCTTGTTGATTCTTAGAGGTCGTGTAACCCATGGCTTGATGCCACAATTTTGAGTTTTATTCTAGTGTCATGATTTAGTTGTGATGATATAAGTTCTGATTTTTTTAATCATGACATTTAATTAGGGAAATTTGCACTCAAAGATGAGCTTCAACAACAATTGTTCAAGCATTCCAACAAAGCCAGACACCAAATCGCCAGTTCAAAGAACACAAAGAAGAAAAGAAACATTAGTGTGGATTAATAGTGTGGTGATGTTCATGATCTAGACATACCACTCCTCACTACAACTGTATTGGCTAGATTTTACTCCTAGCCTCTGAAGTTTAAATGATATCTTGAATTGCTAGAAATTGATGGTCATCTAAGACATTGCTCAAGGCTTTATTCCTATTTATTAGGGAGCATACTATTTTATATTTTCTAATAAGATTTATGTTTGGAATCTATTTTATGGATCTCTGTTGGGTACATAAAGTTTTGTTTCTCCATACTCTATTAATGGTTGGCTATTCTAACATATTTTCTATGGAATATGAGCATATCACATAAAAAGTATGAATATATTACATCCAAACTCAATAGGGTCTTCTTTCTTCCTGGCACCCAAGACATGTTGAGTCCATTACTACAAGATTTCCTAATTATTGTCTCATAGACCATAAATACACCAAAGGCCTCTTGTAATTTTTGTTTTTTCAGATCTGTTACAACACGGATGGCCTGAAACACCTTAATTGTACTATTATATAACCCTTTCTAGAGATTATCTCTTTCATGAAGTCTCAATCATTCCTTTTTTATTTATCTTCTAACATGTTATCGATCTTGTTTTGATTGTCTCTTTAGGTTTATAATCGTAGCTGCTCTAGATTTTAGATTTTAGAGTAGATGGGCAAAGCTTATGAGCTGTTGGGTGAAGATTAATCTTTTTTCTGTGAGTCTAAAGATTTTTGAGTTGTTATTTTCTTTTTAACATAGATTTTACTAGAGCTATGGTCTTGATGAAGCCTTTGTGCACTTATGGAGACCCTATTTCCTTCTACATTTTACCATATGTCTATAATAACTTAGAAAGATGTGGGATAAATCTCATGATTATCCTTACATAGTTTAGTCTCAATTTACATTACACTTTTGTTCACCTCTTTTAAATTATTAGTCGATGTTTTCTTAATGTCCAGCCCCTATTGCACTATAGTTACATCACATTCTTCATGGTTGACATAATATTAGTAGGTAATAGTATATGGAAGGATTGTCTAGGAAATCAAGAAGGAAAGAGGATATATTCCTTTCTTGTGCTTGTTTACCAACAGATGGGATGACTTGGAGAGAGAGAGTGAGGGATGGAAGTGGGGAAATTGGAGTGTCCATAAAAAAGAAGCTAGTTGAGACATGGCTCGTGGGGGGATTGATAACACCCAAATTAGCGCATATTTTCTATGCATTTTATCTATAGTTTTGTGCCACTTTAGTCTTAATATGCACCCTTTTGTTCATGTTTTATGTTTTCTGTCTCTCCATTAGATAATGTAGTGAAAATAGCCAATAATGTAGCTAATTAGCCTGTTTTAGACTTGCAGGCACCGAAACTAGCCAATTTTGGGACTCTCAAGTACCGAACCAGAAAAGACAAGAATTCCAGCAGCTGCATGGTCTGGCCGATACGGCCGCCGACCGATATGGTTGTCGCCTGATACGGCTGCCCGATACGGTCTTGCCCGATATGGCTGCCGCCTGATACGGCTGCCCGATACGGTCTTGCCCGATACGGTCGTGCCGCCCGATACGGCCGCGCCGCCCGATACGGCCACCGCCTGATACGGCCGCTGCCCGATACGGCCTGCCCGATACAGCTGCCTGACACTCCCCCTGCCCGACACAGTCTCCAGGCGACAGTCATATTGGCCCACCTGATGCCTCAAGATTGAAGCCACGGATGAAGCACACGTGGACCAATAAAAGCTACAACTCCCATCAGCTCGCTGCCTACGTACAAGAGCACTCTCGAAGAGGAGCCGGAGGGAGGACCCTGCAAGAGCTAGTTCCTAGACCAAGGAGCTAGTGTGTCGAGTTCCCCAAGAGTCTACCGACCGATAGGCCTGCCGCCCGATACGCCCGCCGCCCGACAGGCCCGCCGCCCGACAGGCCCACCGCCCGATACGCCTGCCGCCCGATACGCCCGCCGCCCGACACGGTCTAGAGAGAGAGAGAGCTGAGGAGTCTAGAGGGATGAAGAAAAGACCCAAGGGCCAAGATCCGACCCGCACAGAGGCCGAGGAGCGAGAGCCACCTCTCCTCTACGGGCTATATCTCTTCCCTCTTCTCTTTCATTCTACTGCATTCCTTTGTTTCTTGTACAAACGATGTTTATCCATCTTTGTTCAGTGCCAGCTATGCTTGTCTATGTCTAGTTAGCTCCTTCTTGGCTATGTGGCCCGATCTGGGCATGTTTATATACTTTTTCCTTAAGAAAGTAGATTCATATCATATCTAGTATGTTGCATGTTCTCTTTTCTCTTTCCAAGTTATGATTGCTAGTTTGGTTGATCTCTTACTCGCTTGAACTGTTGTTTCTGCCTATATCGAGAGATCTATTGTAGGAATAGCTAAGAGACAATAGTTTGGATCCGAACCTGAGAGGGGGAAGATCTGAGGTATTCTGTTCCTAACACCCTGGAATATCCTAAGACCTGAGAGGGAACTTAGTATATTCTGAGGTGTTGATATGTCATTCCTTGAGAGAGGGTCGATGACATATCATTGATGGTTTTAGTCACGCATCGCGAGAGCGAGTGGGACGACCCACAGGACAGATGCCACTGTGCGCACTAGGTGCTTGCTTGGGTGTTCGACGGTTGTCTACGCCTGAGAACGAGTGCATAGACTGCCCCGTTTGTGGTTACATAGCCAGGAACTCTCTTTCTCTATTTAGTAGACTCACGAGCTCTGTTTTGTTTTGTTTTCTTTCCTTTGTTTTGTTTTATATCGTGACAACCCGCTAGACTAGTTCTAGCAATTACTTTTATCACATATCGTTTTGGCTTATCTGACTATAGACCAAAAATCTGTTGCGTCCTAAACGTCACCACGTCCCTGTGTTCAACCCCGTATATCTACTTCGACCCCGTAATATAAGTTGTGGGGGCCTAGAAGGTTTCGGGTTATAAATTTAAAGCTTGATTCCTTCCTTTGTCCCGCGTTTGTTTCCGGACGCGTGAAAAAGGCCGGTCAACTTTTGGCGCCATTGTCGGGGACGTGGTTTTCCACGTTTACACGCCTAGTAGATTTTTGTTCTGTCACTATAAGTATGTATATACATGCATAGTTTTCTTCTTGCTTTACACATACTTGTTCATATATACTAAATCACTTTTCTTTTTCTCATACCTTTTTCAGCCATGGACCTTGCTTCCGCAAGACAAGTCATCTTGTCCACCTGTCCTCCCGAGTTTTTCTGCAGTTTTGACTGCTGGCAAATAATTGAAGGACGTGCTCTGCAACTAGTCGAGTTATACTCACGTCCACTGTCGTCATATGTTGAAATTCCAACAACGGAGACTGCCAATCAGCCCTCAAACCCCATGCTATCATGGGATCAAGAACTGATTAAGACAGTGGAATTAGCTGGAGAAAGTGTCAAAGCACCCACTTCCCTAGTTCCTCATCTCCAAGAAGACATCAATCCGCTCCAGCAGTTATTAGACAAGCAGGAGCATCATCTCAAAGTAGCCATAGAGGCTGCAGACTGCAATAGAAGTCTACTTCAAACTGTTGAACAAGGATTCATCCTAAAGCATCAGTTTGATACAGCGGGTCCCCCTTATATGTGCATGGCAGAACCGAAGGGTCTCGAAAGCATTGCTGCTCAAGTACAACAACTTCATGATAAAGATGTTGAATAAGGCAGGAGGCTCCAAGAGCTCATCGATCTGGTTACAATTCAGTTACAACTGCCATCACAAGACAATAAAGACGTTAGTCATCAAGACCATTCCATTGGGTCTGAAGTGGAGTATGCACCATCATCCTATTCAGACCATCAACTGGATTCACCAGGATTTTTCTATGAAGACCAACCCACTTGGGAAAGCCCTTCATTCTATCTAGATGACCCAGCTGATGAACCAATGGAAGAAATGAGTCATAGACATGAATGGGTCTATGATGACGATGATGAAGACTCGAATAGCCAATCGACCTCACAACCAGAAGGTTGGTTTGAGGAACCAGAGTCAGATATTGAACCAGACCAGAATGACATTTCTCATATTGAGACCTGTCATTTCGCTTTGAGCAGTACGCCAACCATGGTTTGGAACAATTTGTTTGACGACGATGACAGCTGCTCGACATGGAGCAGCGAGTATAGTAACAAAGACGAGTTGGAGTAGCATGAGCCATCATTCGCCACCACCCCTTTACAAGGCTTGGTGGACGTCAAGGGGGTAGGATGGACCGTTCACTACAACATGGCTGCTGAGCAAGAAGACACCCCTGACTCCACGCCAGATGATAAGCTTGGGGTGGTAGAACCACAAACAGATTCTTTAGGGGGTACTTTTAGCTCAGAAAATGATTGGATGACTCAGACGGTACATGAAGATTTATCTGAGCATCCAACCTCAAGTGCGGAGATGGAGAGAGAGAGAATATGAGCCCTCAAGATAACATCCTACCTCTCTCATCTATCTCATCCTGTGTCGATATCCCAGGACCTTCATTTTCAGAATCATATAATGAAAGGTACCCTGAGGATGATATGCCGAAGAATTCATCCCAGTGCAACTCAAGTCAATTCCAGGACAAAGATGACTTCACCGAGTTGCCGATTTGCACTTCGCTTCTTCAGACTCGGCAGGGCCAACACATCCGCCTATTCTAATCATATTATGTGGCGGAACCCGTCGGCAAGACACAGGTGACACTGGTCCCAAAACTTAGGATTTGGGATCCCAGTGTTGGTATCGTGGGGCAACCACCCCCTTTTCTTTTACCCACCCTCTCGCCCTTTTATTACAATAAATTTTGACTTTCATGTTCTTGTTAGTTAGTTTCTTTCCTCTAACTGTTTTTATATCCTTGCATTCATGCATCATCTTTAGAAATTCAATAACTGCCGTTAACAATCATGCATTCATGCCTCACTATTTCAAGTTTAAGTCTTGCTCGAGGACGAGCAAACTCTTAAGCTTGGGGTGGTAGGCTTCACCCTTCTTTCTCTTTGCCCTTCATGCATGCACCTTATATTTCTTGCATATAGCATAAGCCAGTAGCTTCACAATTATGGCTATGTGGTGCGAATCTAACAGATAAATGCTTGACTTTATGCCTAGATGCACAATTTTCATCTTAAAAATTGCTTGACCTTTTGCTTGACTTGCTCTTTGACTCTTTCCTTGAGTTTGGTAATAAATCTAAGGTTATGTCCCTTTTTCATAGCTTAAAGCTGAATTCCCTTGATCTGTGTCGTGAATGGAAAATCCATGGTAAAGGACCGTTGGAATGAGCTAAAACATGATTAAAGTCTCCTAGCTGCGAATTTCACAAGCTTGCCTCTATTCTAAGGATTCTTGAATCATAATTGCTACTTTTCACACAGGTATCAAGTGGATCATGATGATTTTTGAGCCATGATCAAGGTGAAGTGCTTTTCCTTGATGGACCACATGCCTTCTCACATTAGATCGAGTCAAAAAGATGAAAATATAAAAATGTGCAAAAGAGGCTTGGCCTCCCACAAAATCCCAAAATATATCTATATAGTTCTCACCCAAGCCTACAAATAGAATGCAGATGATAAAAGCCTGAGTGTGAACAATAAATGAGTGCTTGTTTTCTCTTTTAGGAGAGTTGAGGATGGTGCCCAGCCGGTGTATGACTGCGCTCACGAACGCGGGTATGTCGCGCCTGGTAGTATCACTCCAAATGCTCATTAGAGAGTCACTAGGAACCCCTAGGAGACCTATGAGATCATCTCAGTAGCAGGGTTGGTTCAAGCACAGTACGAGGAGTTCGTATCAATGCTTTGGACCAACTGGTTCAGAATGCAGGGACTATTGCTCGCTACATGGACCAACCTGACGCAGATCGGGATCCTCAGAAGTCATTAGAGTCTTTTTTCTTTGTTTCTTAGGAAATGAATAAGTGAGAGGCGTGGTATTCCTGATTGGTTTGCATGGATTCATGGTGATGGCTCATTGCTCATCACCCGTGTGATCACCTGTGTGACAACTCTTTCATATTTAAATAATTATGATTCAAACCCTCATGAGTATCGGCAGGCTGTACTTAACTCGCTTAATCTTGCTTGGAAGCTCTTTGATCTTGCTTTGGCAGGATTGTGCCTGAAAGGTGGGGGTTTGTTCAGAAACAACATGGATCAGGAGAATTGATGTTTTAAACTATTTTTCTTAACCTTAGCATTTTTTGCCAAGCTTAATTCGGATGTTATCTTTTGTTCTTTGAGCCCAGTCTTGCTTGAGGACAAGCAAGTTTTAAGCTTGGGGTAGTTGATAACACCCAAATTAGCACATATTTTCTATGCATTTTATCTATAGTTTTGTGCCACTTTAGTCTTAATATGCACCCTTTTGTTCATGTTTTATGTTTTCTGTCTCTCCATTAGATAATGTAGTGAAAATAGCCAATAATGTAGCTAATTAGCCTGTTTTAGACTTGCAGGCACCGAAACTAGCCAATTTTGGGACTCTCAAGTACCGAACCAGAAAAAACAAGAATTCCAGCAGCTGCATGGTTTGGCCGATATGGCCGCCGACCGATATGTCCGCCGCCCGATACGGCTTCCCAATACGGTCTTGCCCGATACGGTCGCGCTGCCCGATACGGTCGCGCCGCCCGATACGGCCGCGCCGCCCGATACGGTCGCCGCCTGATACGGCCTACCCGATACAGTTGCCTGACACTCCCCCTGCCCGACACAGTCTCCGGGCGACAGTCATATTGGCCCACCTGATGCCTCAAGATTGAAGCCACGGATGAAGGACACGTCGACCAATAAAAGCTACAACTCCCATCAGCTCGATGTCTATAAATAGCAGCTGCCTACGTACAAGAGTGCTCTCGAAAAGGAGCCGGAGGGAGGACCCTGCAAGAGCTAGTTCCTAGACCAAGGAGCTAGTGTGTCGAGTTCGCCAAGAGTCTACCGACCGATAGGCCCGCCGCCCGACAGGCCCGCCGCACGACACGGTCTAGAGAGAGAGAGCTGAGGAGTCTAGAGGGACGAAGAAAAGACCTAAGGGCCGAGATCCGACCCACACAGAGGCCGAGGAGTGAGAGCCACCTCTCCTCTACGGGCTATATCTCTTCCCTCTTCTCTTTCATTCTACTGCATTCCTTTGTTTCTTGTACAAACGATGTTTATCCATCTTTGTTCGGTGCCATCTATGCTTGTCTATGGCTAGTTAGCTCCTTCTTGGCTATGTGGCCCGATCTGGGCATGTTTATATACTTTTGCCTTAAGCAAGTAGATTCATATCATATCTAGTATGTTGCATATTCTCTTTTCTCTTTCCAAGTTATGATTGCTAGTTTGGTTGATCTCTTACTCGCTTGAACTGCTGTTTCTTCCTGTATCGAGAGATCCGTTGTAGGAATAGCTAAGAGACAATAGTTTGGATGTATTCTGTTCCTAACACCCCGGAATATCCTAAGACCTGAGAGGGAACTTAGTATATTCTGGGGTGTTGATATGTCATTCCTTGAGAGAGGGTCGATGACATATCATTGATGGTTTTAGTCACGCATCGCGAGAGCGAGTGGGATGACCCACAGGACAGATGCCACTGTGCACACTAGGTGCTTGCTTGGGTGTTCGAGGGTTGTCTACGCCCGAGAACGAGTGCATAGACTGCCCCGTTTGTGGTTACATAGCCAGGAACTCTCTTTCTCTATTTAGTAGACTCACGAGCTTTGTTTTGTTTTGTTTTCTTTCCTTTGTTTTGTTTTATATCGTGACAACCCGCTAGACTAGTTCTAGCAATTACTTTTATCGCAGATCGTTTTGGCTTATCTGACTATAGACCAAAAATCTGTTGCGTCCTAAACGTCACCACGTCCCTGTGTTCGACCCCGTATATCTACTTCGACCCCGTAATATAAGTTGCGGGGGCCTAGAAGGTTTCGGGTTATAAATTTAAAGCTTGATTCCTTCCTTTGTCCCGTGTTCGTTTCTGGACGCGTGAAAAAGTCCGGTCAGGGATCCATGCAGATACATTAGATGGGGGAAAATCCCATCTCTCAAATAGACTGTTTTCAATGCTAGTAGGATGTATTTCAGATTTTCAATGATGTAGACCAAATGAAGGATTGGATCTGAGTGTGGAATGTGTTTCTCATCATATATGACATCCACAATACCAAATATGATCTCAGAAGCATATGCTTAATCTATTTTCTAGTTGTATAACTAATCACACATTTCTTTTTTGTTATAGTGTCTTTCTTAACAGACATTTTATTACCTAGAATGGAAGTCAAATAGTTCTTCCTTAATCTGGTATATAAGTAGATTTCCCACCTACGGCCTGCACTAGTTATGACCTTTAATGAGTACAATACATGTCATCCAATTTTGAGATTTCATAGTAGCACGCTGACCTTTCTTTGTGATAGTTTTCTTCTATACACACTACATCCAATCATGTATTTTAATGAACACATAATTCACTTTTAGGTGAGATACCATCACCTTAGAATTAGCTGACTAAGAATATTAAAACCACTGTGTAGACTGGTGACCAACCAATTCTTCTCATAGAGCCATTGTTCTGTACATATCAATCACTAGGATCTTCAAAATAAGCATGCATGATGTTTATGTTCATGCTTTATTTGACTGAGAATTTTAAAAGAAATGTGCATAGTGGTGACCAATCAATCATTTTTTGCTTTTTGAATTTTTGGCACCCATCAATGACTCAACAAGAATCTTGAAATTGAACCATGTTATGTATTACAGTTACAAATGTAGTTTTTGTTACATTTTGTACTTTTATGTATAGTACCTTTGAGGATAACATAGGACTTTTCCCCAAGGATGTCACTATTGTCCCTCACTACGCCAGAGTCGTCTTATAATTTGAAGATAGAAGAAAGCCAATTTACTATGGCATGTATAGGAAATAAAGAATCCATGTTACTATGGCTCCACTTTGTTTTGTCCTACCATGTATCTTTTGACTTTGTCAGTCAACATTTTGAATATCTACAACAATCATGACTATTTGTTTTTGTTTATTGACATCATGTGTATCATAAGGAACATGCCTATTTATTTTTGTAGAATATTGGAAATGCTAATTTAGTTTTTACCTTAAAAATAGATTCTATATCCAGGCCACTCATGATATCAACTCTATAAAGAACATAACTCATGTTGAGACCCTATTTTACTCCTGCAAATTGAAGTTTAAAGAGTAGTATATCATTGATTGAGATTCGTAGCAAGTATATTTGCTTTTAGCAAAAAGATAAATAGAGCATCAGTAAACTTCTGTAGATTCAGGTTTTTTAATGGATCTTGCTTTTATCATTCTATTCAGCTAGAATATGCTAAAAATGGATAGTGCTTCCAAGAACATCCAGTCGACAATTTGCTTTAGCATATTCATTCCAGAATGATAGATTCATGGGTTTATCAATGATAATAGAACTTAAGAAAGAGTATACATGCTGATATGGTGTAGATGCGGAATGGCATGTGGGATGAAGCATCATATTATGTGCTAGGTGACCCCATGATGAAACAAAATGGGCATTATCCAATGTTAGAAGCAACACTTCATTGGGAAAGGGATAAATCGATGATCCATACACAAAACAACCCTCAAACCCTTTGTATTTTCATTGAACGAACTTACCCTTACCCTTATAAAAGGTTTATATCCATGTTCTCATTTTTGTGGGTATATCTTAAATGAATGCAACATACATATTAAATAGTGATTCATTGACTTGATTTTCTTCCTTATATTTCTTATTCTAACACTTGATGATTTTGGAGGTACATGAATATTTATAAACTCCACATACCACTTTATATATATTGCAAAATTGTAGTTTAAATTTGATATGTTGTTTCTATATGTGGATGGCTCTTCGAAAGAGAGGAAGAGATGAAAGTGGAGTTTATTGATTTAATATCCATTTATATCATTTGAATATAAAACTCAAAAATATACTCTAGAGAGTATTTTCTAATTGAAGGGGACACTACACGTATTATGTAGATGATCAATAGTGGTTTTGTTAAATATTTTCAGATCATTTGCTGAACATTTTCAGATCATCTTTTCACCTACCATCAATTGTTTGAGTACATTTTATTATCGGTTTTACAACTATTCTCTCTATTCCAATATGCCATTAATTTTTGTACTTCTAGGGATTATGTGGCTCGCTAATATCATTGTTATTTTTGGTGGTTATGACAGTTGAAAAGTATATTACCATTGAAAAGATCATGATCATGGGCCTAGGTGGCAGACGGGTATGTTAGATTTCATAAGTTCAACTTCCCAATATACATGGTGTAACATACTGAATCTCAGGGTCTTCCCTGCAATTTACCCATTCTTGAGCTTTTCCTTGCCTTTTAGTCCATTTGGACCTTTTCCATAAATTTCCCATCCTTTTGGATCATTTTTGGACTTCTTGTGCATTTTGAGCACAATCTGAGGTTGAAATCACTATTTACCCTCATTGATGTAAGTTGAGGGGTGTTTGCACAAATAACCCACATTAGGAGATAAGTTAGGGTTAATGTTGTAATTTGGTCCTTAATGAGATTATATAGTAGATTATATTTATCTGGAGCTTTTTGGATAAATATATTATTAATAATATGTATTTGAATTCATATATGAGTGTATTAACCTTTATTGTTTCTCTCTCCTCAAAATATGATTTTAGTTCACATTAATATGTTATTTTGTGGAGTAATGAGTATTTATACCCTAATATGTTTTATATGTCGAATTTGCTCACATGTTTCTTATTAATAGCTTTTTCATATAATTCCTTGATTTTAATATATTATTATACTCTTTTATGAGCCATGTATTTATTAATGGCCATATTATGCTTTAAACGAGGTTTTAATTATATAGCATCGTTCTACATGTTAATTTGAGCATGTGGTCCAAATTTGGTGTCATTTGGACTTCATTTGACCCCTCTAATACATTTTATTAGCTTTTATTATGATATGAATATAGTAGCTTAATTGATTTCATTTATTTCATCTGTAACACTATAGTTCCGTTAGTCTCCTGTCACGCGACTTGAGCAACGCCTGGGGACCGTCGATCTTAGATTGGACGGTTGGACCCTTGTCTTCTACCTCCGACCGTTTCTCCAGTCTGGCCGACTCACCTACCCGCGCGACGTTCTCTCTGTGTGGCTAACGGTTTCGCACGATTCCTTCACCGTTAGCTCCACCTCACACCTCCGGTTCAAACGAACCTTAACTCATCGCCTATCTCGACGTTTTCGCGAAACGCCCAAACTCGATGACCTGCCTCCCTCCACCTCCGTGTCGCAGATGCGACTGGAGTTCCCCTCCGACCTATTTAAGGGGTCGTCGAGCACCCTTAGGCCTCGAGTTTACCCCCTCTCCCTCCAATTTCTCCCCGTTCGCCCTAGATCCCCCGGTCCTACTCGATCTCCTTCCCCGGCGACGGCCACCTCACCTGGACTCTTGAAGCCAACCCGGCTCAATTGCTTGCGTAGTAAGAATCCTAGACTCCCGTCCTTTAATTCTATTTCCCTGTTTCGCCTTGCGACACCCCCGATCGCCATGTCCTAAAGGGCCGCCGTAGTGCCACCATCGACCTTGGTCGGCGCCTAGCGTTTTGGGGTTCTGGTCCACCTCCGCACTCGTTGAGGCTTGGTTTCGGCTCGCAACCCATCCACGAAGTCTTTCCAGATCTTTGTTTCCCGGTTCCGATGTTTCCTTTTGGGTTTCGATCTCCAAACGAGGCCCCTGTTTCTCTGGATCTCCGTGGTGGATTGAGTAGCCGCTGCATCGACCTTCTCCTTGTTTTGCTCCTTCACCTCCGCCTGGATTCGAGGAAGCTCCTCGACATGGTCCCCTGATCAGAGCCTCATCAAATCACCAGGTTGACATGGGAGCCTGTCCCCTGGAGCTGCTTGCTCGCGACCATGGCTGCGAGGGAAGCAATCCAGGTCATCAAATGACCCTGGAGTCCCCCGCTGCTTCAATCGCTAGTGTTTTTGTGGAAGGGTATTGTCGTCTTTTCACCCAGGTTCTTGTTTCTCGCTTGCAAAGCAATCGACAGGTGCAAATGACTCCTCTGCCCTCGTAGCTTTCATTGGTTTGATTTAACAAGCAAGGGCATTGTGGTCCTTTCACCTATAATTTACATCGAATTTGTATTTCGATTTTAATATCTGTCACAATATAGTTTTCCTAATTTCTGATTGGTCAGGTTTACTAATTCATAGTAAATCGATCCTTTATCAGAAAAATATGAATAAATAGTCGATGGAAAGGATTTTTAACATAGAATCTGATTTTATGGTTTTTGAGTCATGATTTGGATTCCTTTTCCAAAGTTTGCTTTGAATGGCATTTTTAGTATGTAAATGTTTTAAAATACATAATTAATTCATTTTAACTCTGTTTTATATAATAAGATATGTTTTCTTAATCAGGAGATTATGAGTAATCTTTTGGACTTGGTTTTGAGTTCTAAATCATAGTTTTGTAAAATTAGGGTTTTTTCTATGCTTTATGTGTTTATATATATTAATACATGTGATATGTTTATAACTAGGATATTATGTGGATGGATTGCAATCAGTTTGATGGATGTAATGGTAATGTATATATCTAAGGTATGTGAAGTCTATTTTATGTATGTGGTTCCTATGTATGTGGCACCTATTTATGCATGTGAGACCTATTTCAGTATGTGAAGTCTATTTTATGTATGTGACATCTATGATGAATGTGTGGATTATATAATGTGCAAAAACTACCTATTCCTCAGTTGGGCTTTTATCCAACCCCACTCATTATTGTGCTAGCCTGATAATCCCTCTAATTGCATTTATTGGCTCTTTACTTATTTTATGCTTCTAATGCCATTGTGTCTCATTCATTTGGATCATGTTAAACTTGCTATATGTTGCCTCCTTTACTTGGAAATGATTTAATTTTGTTGTTGCCTATGTGGCTCACTCTTTTGGAATTATTTGGAACATTGTATAATGTTGATGCTCGTTGACTATTCTTGGAACTCTTGGATATGGTTGTGACCTATGATGGTCTTATTATTTATTTGGGTTTTATTCCCAATGCTTGTTGCATCTTATTATACTTTTCACTATGCTGCCAAGTGAATGTTTATGCATGATATAGTTATTGGCCAATTGACAATGTAGTGTACATGAGTACAAACCACCCACAGGGCACTGAGGTTTTAGTTCCCCTGCCGGGCACTGGGGTTTTAGTCCCCCTGCCATTTTATATATTAGGCACTGGGGTTTTATTCCCCCTGCCACTTTTTAGGCACTGGGGTTTTAGTCCCCCTGCCATTGGTGAGGTCCGGTAGGTGCCTCACCCTACATTGATAGGACGTTGAGTCATAATTTATATTCATGCAAATGTGATAATTGTTGATATTTAAATGTGGCAGTTTCTCTCTCTCATATTCATATATTTGTCCCATTTCTTTGAAATCTCTTCTTATGGAGAATCTTTTATGTTGCAAAGCTTTTTATTATTATTTGTCCTATTCCTTTTTATTAACACATACCTTTTATCTTTCTCTTGCTGGATGACCCCAACCATCCAGGATAGGAGCCGAGTGCGCATGGAAGCTTGGTGAACCTAAGGCTAAGGATAGGACAAGATAGAAGGAAAGAACATATAGTATATGATCATAGTTGCTTTTATGTTTGAAATAGTTTGTTTGGAGACAATGTTGTATTAGTTAAGTCTTCCTCTACCTAGATCCTAGTTGTTTGTATAAAGTTGTACTCCCATTTGGGAAATTTTATAATGTACTCTTTATACATTTTGAATAATGTCAAGATCTTATTCTTCCGCTGCCTTACTTTTGGTGTTTTTGTTTATCATGTTTTTAGTAGAGACTTTTGGGTCTTTACAGCATGGTATCAGAGCATCAAGGTAGTCGGATTCTTGACTAGTTCAAAATTGTCTCCTAAATAGAACCCTTATCTTATATAGTTTCCCTTTACCAAGTTTTTCACCTTAGAGTTGACCTATAAAGAATGTTTGATTTAGGATCATAATAATTTCTTATTAGAAATAAAATTTGTCAACTTTTTGGTGAATTGTTTATTGAGTAGCTATTAGAGCAAGAAGTTGAAGTGATGGTGTCTAGAAAGGGTCAGAGCTTAGGGGCTGGCAATATTTTCCTCCGCCCCACTAGCTTGGTAACGAGGACTCCTGAGCTCATATGACCTGGCCTGGCCTGATCTGAAACGGACAACTCAAAATAGTCTACCCTTAGACATATTACCTTATTGTTGAATAACCTTAGAATCCTTTATATGATGATTTGATTTCTTTTCTCAAACAAAAATCATCTAGTAATCCCTAAGTATCTTATATGAGCCTTAGATTTCCATGTTAGGGTTTTGTGTGCCCTATGTTACACCTTGAGTTGGAAGATAGAGTTTAGTAAGGCTTTTATGTTGGATCTTATACCCTTAAAATAGTTTGACTTAGTCAACCCTTTGAGTGAAGAGGTAGTGTTAGTACCTTGTAGATTTTTGGAGTTCTTGATTTCGAGGACGAAATCCTCTTTAGGGGGTTGGAGTCCCTCAATGCCTTGAAATCAAGTAACCTTAACTCCTTAGACATGGGAATAGAGATCTTATGTGTTTAGAGTTTAATAAACCTAATATGTTTGTAATTCATCTTGTTTGTTTATAACTAATGAATAAGTCATGTAATCCTTATGCTTGAACCCTAATATACTCTTGATACACCTAATCATTAATTGTTCATATGTGGATACACATAGCTTGGGTTTGGTCACCCTAATGATAAAATGTGTATGGTAAAATACACCCTAAGGATGCCTTGATATGTAAGGGTCATGTTGACCTGAACCCTAGGATGTAATCATCTAGCCTTGACCACATATGAATATATATACCCTTCATGCCTTTCTTGACACATTAGTGACATTAGGTGTAATCACATGATATACCTTAATGCATGTAATTGGATTATAATCCCTTAATCATAGTTGTGACCTAATTATCAACACATGTTAGGCATAGCACCTTGTTGACTAAAATGCATCTCGTTGATCATCTTATTGGTTTATGGATAAAATCAATAATAAGATGATGAGTAATTAGATTCATATAATGTGAGGTTAATTCATAGTAACTAGTGTTGTGAGAGAATATGATTAGTGATGTCATGGATATGAGTATGTTAGATGTTGTGACCATATGTTCCTTGGAGATAAGCCATATACCCTTAGACCTGTTATTAGGGTAATAATTTGTTGGATAAAATTATATGGCATAATCCCACATGATGTAGTTATTGGGTAATAATGTTGAGTTATTTAGGTTTTGACATAATGCATTAATTGTTGTTAGGAATGGTTTAGTATAAATGGCTTAGTAAACCCTAATTGTGCTTAAAACCCTTAATGAGGGAGATACCCATGATATATAGTTGAGATATAATTGTTTTGTAATAAAATGTGGCACAAGTGTTAGTATAATAGATATGCTGCCTTTTCATGATAGAGTTTATGCAACAAGATGTTAGGTTAAGTTTAATAAAAGGCTATAGGTTTTGTGGAAACCTTAGTAACACCTCACCTATGTAGATTTTATGTTGTACCCTATATTAAGGGTTATAACCTAGTTGTTTATGGTTGGGATGTTACACACTCACCCTCTCTTTCCTCTTGTTGTGATTTCGGGGACGAAATCCTCTTTAAGGGGTGGTGTGCTGTAACATACTGAATCTCAGGGTCTTCCCTGCAATTTACCCATTCTTGAGCTTTTCCTTGCCTTTTAGTCCATTTGGACCTTTTCCATAAATTTCCCATCCTTTTGGATCATTTTTGGACTTCTTGTGCATTTTGAGCACAATCTGAGGTTGAAATCACTATTTACCCTCATTGATGTAAGTTGAGGGGTGTTTGCACAAATAACCCACATTAGGAGATAAGTTAGGGTTAATGTTGTAATTTGGTCCTTAATGAGATTATATAGTAGATTATATTTATTTGGAGCTTTTTGGATAAATATATTATTAATAATATGTATTTGAATTCATATATGAGTGTATTAACCTTTATTGTTTCTCTCTCCTCAAAATATGATTTTAGTTCACATTAATATGTTATTTTGTGGAGTAATGAGTATTTATACCCTAATATGTTTTATATGTCGAATTTGCTCACATGTTTCTTATTAATAGCTTTTTCATATAATTCCTTGATTTTAATATATTATTATACTCTTTTATGAGCCATGTATTTATTAATGGCCATATTATGCTTTAAACGAGGTTTTAATTATATAGCATCGTTCTACATGTTAATTTGAGCATGTGGTCCAAATTTGGTGTCATTTGGACTTCATTTGACCCCTCTAATACATTTTATTAGCTTTTATTATGATATGAATATAGTAGCTTAATTGATTTCATTTATTTCATCTGTAACACTATAGTTCCGTTAGTCTCCTGTCACGCGACTTGAGCAACGCCTGGGGACCGTCGATCTTAGATTGGACGGTTGGACCCTTGTCTTCTACCTCCGACCGTTTCTCCAGTCTGGCCGACTCACCTACCCGCGCGACGTTCTCTCTGTGTGGCTAACGGTTTCGCACGATTCCTTCACCGTTAGCTCCACCTCACACCTCCGGTTCAAACGAACCTTAACTCATTGCCTATCTCGACGTTTTCGCGAAACGCCCAAACCCGATGACCTGCCTCCCTCCACCTCCGTGTCGCAGATGCGACTGGAGTTCCCCTCCGACCTATTTAAGGGGTCGTCGAGCACCCTTAGGCCTCGAGTTTACCCCCTCTCCCTCCAATTTCTCCCCGTTCGCCCTAGATCCCCCGGTCCTACTCGATCTCCTTCCCCGGCGACGGCCACCTCACCTGGACTCTTGAAGCCAACCCGGCTCAATTGCTTGCGTAGTAAGAATCCTAGACTCCCGTCCTTTAATTCTATTTCCCTGTTTCACCTTGCGACACCCCCGATCGCCATGTCCTAAAGGGCCGCCGTAGTGCCACCATCGACCTTGGTCGACGCCTAGCGTTTTGGGGTTCTGGTCCACCTCCGCACTCGTTGAGGCTTGGTTTCGGCTTGCAACCCATCCACGAAGTCTTTCCAGATCTTTGTTTCCCGGTTCCGATGTTTCCTTTTGGGTTTCGATCTCCAAACGAGGCCCCTGTTTCTCTGGATCTCCGTGGTGGATTGAGTAGCCGCTGCATCGACCTTCTCCTTGTTTTGCTCCTTCACCTCCGCCTGGATTCGAGGAAGCTCCTCGACATGGTCCCCTGATCAGAGCCTCATCAAATCACCAGGTTGACATGGGAGCCTGTCCCCTGGAGCTGCTTGCTCGCGACCATGGCTGCGAGGGAAGCAATCCAGGTCGTCAAATGACCCTGGAGTCCCCCGCTGCTTCAATCGCTAGTGTTTTTGTGGAAGGGTATTGTCGTCTTTTCACCCAGGTTCTTGTTTCTCGCTTGCAAAGCAATCGACAGGTGCAAATGACTCCTCTGCCCTCGTAGCTTTCATTGGTTTGATTTAACAAGCAAGGGCATTGTGGTCCTTTCACCTATAATTTACATCGAATTTGTATTTCGATTTTAATACCTGTCACAATATAGTTTTCCTAATTTCTGATTGGTCAGGTTTACTAATTCATAGTAAATCGATCCTTTATCAGAAAAATATGAATAAATAGTCGATGGAAAGGATTTTTAACATAGAATCTGATTTTATGGTTTTTGAGTCATGATTTGGATTCCTTTTCCAAAGTTTGCTTTGAATGGCATTTTTAGTATGTAAATGTTTTAAAATACATAATTAATTCATTTTAACTCTGTTTTATATAATAAGATATGTTTTCTTAATCAGGAGATTATGAGTAATCGTTTGGACTTGGTTTTGAGTTCTAAATCATAGTTTTGTAAAATTAGGATTTTTTCTATGCTTTATGTGTTTATATATATTAATACATGTGATATGTTTATAACTAGGATATTATGTGGATGGATTGCAATCAGTTTGATGGATGTAATAGTAATGTATATATCTAAGGTATGTGAAGTCTATTTTATGTATGTGGTTCCTATGTATGTGGCACCTATTTATGCATGTGAGACCTATTTCAGTATGTGAAGTCTATTTTATGTATGTGACATCTATGATGAATGTGTGGATTATATAATGTGCAAAAACTACCTATTCCTCAGTTGGGCTTTTATCCAACCCCACTCATTATTGTGCTAGCCTGATAATCCCTCTAATTGCATTTATTGGCTCTTTACTTATTTTATGCTTCTAATGCCATTGTGTCTCATTCATTTGGATCATGTTAAACTTGCTATATGTTGCCTCCTTTACTTGGAAATGATTTAATTTTTTTGTTGCCTATGTGGCTCACTCTTTTGGAATTATTTGGAACATTGTATAATGTTGATGCTCGTTGACTATTCTTGGAACTCTTGGATATGGTTGTGACCTATGATGGTCTTATTATTTATTTGGGTTTTATTCCCAATGCTTGTTGCATCTTATTATACTTTTCACTATGCTGCCAAGTGAATGTTTATGCATGATATAGTTATTGGCCAATTGACAATGTAGTGTACATGAGTACAAACCACCCACAGGGCACTGAGGTTTTAGTTCCCCTGCCGGGCACTGGGGTTTTAGTCCCCCTGCCATTTTATATATTAGGCACTGGGGTTTTATTCCCCCTGCCACTTTTTAGGCACTGGGGTTTTAGTCCCCCTGCCATTGGTGAGGTCCGGTAGGTGCCTCACCCTACATTGATAGGACGTTGAGTCATAATTTATATTCATGCAAATGTGATAATTGTTGATATTTAAATGTGGCAGTTTCTCTCTCTCATATTCATATATTTGTCCCATTTCTTTGAAATCTCTTCTTATGGAGAATCTTTTATGTTGCAAAGCTTTTTATTATTATTTGTCCTATTCCTTTTTATTAACACATACCTTTTATCTTTCTCTTGCTGGATGACCCCAACCATCCAGGATAGGAGCCGAGTGCGCATGGAAGCTTGGTGAACCTAAGGCTAAGGATAGGAC
This sequence comes from Alisma plantago-aquatica, assembly GCA_963693085.1. Taxonomy (NCBI): domain Eukaryota; kingdom Viridiplantae; phylum Streptophyta; class Magnoliopsida; order Alismatales; family Alismataceae; genus Alisma; species Alisma plantago-aquatica. Next base: position 284,387,051 of record OY856414.1, on the reverse strand, counting down.
AAGATAGAAGGAAAGAACATATAGTATATGATCATAGTTGCTTTTATGTTTGAAATAGTTTGTTTGGAGACAATGTTGTATTAGTTAAGTCTTCCTCTACCTAGATCCTAGTTGTTTGTATAAAGTTGTACTCCCATTTGGGAAATTTTATAATGTACTCTTTATACATTTTGAATAATGTCAAGATCTTATTCTTCCGCTGCCTTACTTTTGGTGTTTTTGTTTATCATGTTTTTAGTAGAGACTTTTGGGTCTTTACAGCATGGTATCAGAGCATCAAGGTAGTCGGATTCTTGACTAGTTCAAAATTGTCTCCTAAATAGAACCCTTATCTTATATAGTTTCCCTTTACCAAGTTTTTCACCTTAGAGTTGACCTATAAAGAATGTTTGATTTAGGATCATAATAATTTCTTATTAGAAATAAAATTTGTCAACTTTTTGGTGAATTATTTATTGAGTAGCTATTAGAGCAAGAAGTTGAAGTGATGGTGTCTAGAAAGGGTCAGAGCTTAGGGGCTGGCAATATTTTCCTCCGCCCCACTAGCTTGGTAACGAGGACTCCTGAGCTCATATGACCTGGCCTGGCCTGATCTGAAACGGACAACTCAAAATAGTCTACCCTTAGACATATTACCTTATTGTTGAATAACCTTAGAATCCTTTATATGATGATTTGATTTCTTTTCTCAAACAAAAATCATCTAGTAATCCCTAAGTATCTTATATGAGCCTTAGATTTCCATGTTAGGGTTTTGTGTGCCCTATGTTACACCTTGAGTTGGAAGATAGAGTTTAGTAAGGCTTTTATGTTGGATCTTATACCCTTAAAATAGTTTGACTTAGTCAACCCTTTGAGTGAAGAGGTAGTGTTAGTACCTTGTAGATTTTTGGAGTTCTTGATTTCGAGGACGAAATCCTCTTTAGGGGGTTGGAGTCCCTCAATGCCTTGAAATCAAGTAACCTTAACTCCTTAGACATGGGAATAGAGAGCTTATGTGTTTAGAGTTTAATAAACCTAATATGTTTGTAATTCATCTTGTTTGTTTATAACTAATGAATAAGTCATGTAATCCTTATGCTTGAACCCTAATATACTCTTGATACACCTAATCATTAATTGTTCATATGTGGATACACATAGCTTGGGTTTGGTCACCCTAATGATAAAATGTGTATGGTAAAATACACCCTAAGGATGCCTTGATATGTAAGGGTCATGTTGACCTGAACCCTAGGATGTAATCATCTAGCCTTGACCACATATGAATATATATACCCTTCATGCCTTTCTTGACACATTAGTGACATTAGGTGTAATCACATGATATACCTTAATGCATGTAATTGGATTATAATCCCTTAATCATAGTTGTGACCTAATTATCAACACATGTTAGGCATAGCACCTTGTTGACTAAAATGCATCTCGTTGATCATCTTATTGGTTTATGGATAAAATCAATAATAAGATGATGAGTAATTAGATTCATATAATGTGAGGTTAATTCATAGTAACTAGTGTTGTGAGAGAATATGATTAGTGATGTCATGGATATGAGTATGTTAGATGTTGTGACCATATGTTCCTTGGAGATAAGCGATATACCCTTAGACCTGTTATTAGGGTAATAATTTGTTGGATAAAATTATATGGCATAATCCCACATGATGTAGTTATTGGGTAATAATGTTGAGTTATTTAGGTTTTGACATAATGCATTAATTGTTGTTAGGAATGGTTTAGTATAAATGGCTTAGTAAACCCTAATTGTGCTTAAAACCCTTAATGAGGGAGATACCCATGATATATAGTTGAGATATAATTGTTTTGTAATAAAATGTGGCACAAGTGTTAGTATAATAGATATGCTGCCTTTTCATGATAGAGTTTATGCAACAAGATGTTAGGTTAAGTTTAATAAAAGGCTATAGGTTTTGTGGAAACCTTAGTAACACCTCACCTATGTAGATTTTATGTTGTACCCTATATTAAGGGTTATAACCTAGTTGTTTATGGTTGGGATGTTACACACTCACCCTCTCTTTCCTCTTGTTGTGATTTCGGGGACGAAATCCTCTTTAAGGGGTGGTGTGCTGTAACATACTGAATCTCAGGGTCTTCCCTGCAATTTACCCATTCTTGAGCTTTTCCTTGCCTTTTAGTCCATTTGGACCTTTTCCATAAATTTCCCATCCTTTTGGATCATTTTTGGACTTCTTGTGCATTTTGAGCACAATCTGAGGTTGAAATCACTATTTACCCTCATTGATGTAAGTTGAGGGGTGTTTGCACAAATAACCCACATTAGGAGATAAGTTAGGGTTAATGTTGTAATTTGGTCCTTAATGAGATTATATAGTAGATTATATTTATTTGGAGCTTTTTGGATAAATATATTATTAATAATATGTATTTGAATTCATATATGAGTGTATTAACCTTTATTGTTTCTCTCTCCTCAAAATATGATTTTAGTTCACATTAATATGTTATTTTGTGGAGTAATGAGTATTTATACCCTAATATGTTTTATATGTCGAATTTGCTCACATGTTTCTTATTAATAGCTTTTTCATATAATTCCTTGATTTTAATATATTATTATACTCTTTTATGAGCCATGTATTTATTAATGGCCATATTATGCTTTAAACGAGGTTTTAATTATATAGCATCGTTCTACATGTTAATTTGAGCATGTGGTCCAAATTTGGTGTCATTTGGACTTCATTTGAACCCTCTAATACATTTTATTAGCTTTTATTATGATATGAATATAGTAACTTAATTGATTTCATTTATTTCATCTGTAACACTATAGTTCCGTTAGTCTCCTGTCACGCGACTTGAGCAACGCCTGGGGACCGTCGATCTTAGATTGGACGGTTGGACCCTTGTCTTCTACCTCCGACCGTTTCTCCAGTCTGGCCGACTCACCTACCCGCGCGACGTTCTCTCTGTGTGGCTAACGGTTTCGCACGATTCCTTCACCGTTAGCTCCACCTCACACCTCCGGTTCAAACGAACCTTAACTCATCGCCTATCTCGACGTTTTCGCGAAACGCCCAAACCCGATGACCTGCCTCCCTCCACCTCCGTGTCGCAGATGCGACTGGAGTTCCCCTCCGACCTATTTAAGGGGTCGTCGAGCACCCTTAGGCCTCGAGTTTACCCCCTCTCCCTCCAATTTCTCCCCGTTCGCCCTAGATCCCCCGGTCCTACTCGATCTCCTTCCCCGGCGACGGCCACCTCACCTGGACTCTTGAAGCCAACCCGGCTCAATTGCTTGTGTAGTAAGAATCCTAGACTCCCGTCCTTTAATTCTATTTCCCTGTTTCGCCTTGCGACACCCCCGATCGCCATGTCCTAAAGGGCCGCCGTAGTGCCACCATCGACCTTGGTCGGCGCCTAGCGTTTTGGGGTTCTGGTCCACCTCCGCACTCGTTGAGGCTTGGTTTCGGCTCGCAACCCATCCACGAAGTCTTTCCAGATCTTTGTTTCCCGGTTCCGATGTTTCCTTTTGGGTTTCGATCTCCAAACGAGGCCCCTGTTTCTCTGGATCTCCGTGGTGGATTGAGTAGCCGCTGCATCGACCTTCTCCTTGTTTTGCTCCTTCACCTCCGCCTGGATTCGAGGAAGCTCCTCGACATGGTCCCCTGATCAGAGCCTCATCAAATCACCAGGTTGACATGGGAGCCTGTCCCCTGGAGCTGCTTGCTCGCGACCATGGCTGCGAGGGAAGCAATCCAGGTCGTCAAATGACCCTGGAGTCCCCCGCTGCTTCAATCGCTAGTGTTTTTGTGGAAGGGTATTGTCGTCTTTTCACCCAGGTTCTTGTTTCTCGCTTGCAAAGCAATCGACAGGTGCAAATGACTCCTCTGCCCTCGTAGCTTTCATTGGTTTGATTTAACAAGCAAGGGCATTGTGGTCCTTTCACCTATAATTTACATCGAATTTGTATTTCGATTTTAATACCTGTCACAATATAGTTTTCCTAATTTCTGATTGGTCAGGTTTACTAATTCATAGTAAATCGATCCTTTATCAGAAAAATATGAATAAATAGTCGATGGAAAGGATTTTTAACATAGAATCTGATTTTATGGTTTTTGAGTCATGATTTGGATTCCTTTTCCAAAGTTTGCTTTGAATGGCATTTTTAGTATGTAAATGTTTTAAAATACATAATTAATTCATTTTAACTCTGTTTTATATAATAAGATATGTTTTCTTAATCAGGAGATTATGAGTAATCGTTTGGACTTGGTTTTGAGTTCTAAATCATAGTTTTGTAAAATTAGGATTTTTTCTATGCTTTATGTGTTTATATATATTAATACATGTGATATGTTTATAACTAGGATATTATGTGGATGGATTGCAATCAGTTTGATGGATGTAATGGTAATGTATATATCTAAGGTATGTGAAGTCTATTTTATGTATGTGGTTCCTATGTATGTGGCACCTATTTATGCATGTGAGACCTATTTCAGTATGTGAAGTCTATTTTATGTATGTGACATCTATGATGAATGTGTGGATTATATAATGTGCAAAAACTACCTATTCCTCAGTTGGGCTTTTATCCAACCCCACTCATTATTGTGCTAGCCTGATAATCCCTCTAATTGCATTTATTGGCTCTTTACTTATTTTATGCTTCTAATGCCATTGTGTCTCATTCATTTGGATCATGTTAAACTTGCTATATGTTGCCTCCTTTACTTGGAAATGATTTAATTTTGTTGTTGCCTATGTGGCTCACTCTTTTGGAATTATTTGGAACATTGTATAATGTTGATGCTCGTTGACTATTCTTGGAACTCTTGGATATGGTTGTGACCTATGATGGTCTTATTATTTATTTGGGTTTTATTCCCAATGCTTGTTGCATCTTATTATACTTTTCACTATGCTGCCAAGTGAATGTTTATGCATGATATAGTTATTGGCCAATTGACAATGTAGTGTACATGAGTACAAACCACCCACAGGGCACTGAGGTTTTAGTTCCCCTGCCGGGCACTGGGGTTTTAGTCCCCCTGCCATTTTATATATTAGGCACTGGGGTTTTATTCCCCCTGCCACTTTTTAGGCACTGGGGTTTTAGTCCCCCTGCCATTGGTGAGGTCCGGTAGGTGCCTCACCCTACATTGATAGGACGTTGAGTCATAATTTATATTCATGCAAATGTGATAATTGTTGATATTTAAATGTGGCAGTTTCTCTCTCTCATATTCATATATTTGTCCCATTTCTTTGAAATCTCTTCTTATGGAGAATCTTTTATGTTGCAAAGCTTTTTATTATTATTTGTCCTATTCCTTTTTATTAACACATACCTTTTATCTTTCTCTTGCTGGATGACCCCAACCATCCAGGATAGGAGCCGAGTGCGCATGGAAGCTTGGTGAACCTAAGGCTAAGGATAGGACAAGATAGAAGGAAAGAACATATAGTATATGATCATAGTTGCTTTTATGTTTGAAATAGTTTGTTTGGAGACAATGTTGTATTAGTTAAGTCTTCCTCTACCTAGATCCTAGTTGTTTGTATAAAGTTGTACTCCCATTTGGGAAATTTTATAATGTACTCTTTATACATTTTGAATAATGTCAAGATCTTATTCTTCCGCTGCCTTACTTTTGGTGTTTTTGTTTATCATGTTTTTAGTAGAGACTTTTGGGTCTTTACAGCATGGTATCAGAGCATCAAGGTAGTCGGATTCTTGACTAGTTCAAAATTGTCTCCTAAATAGAACCCTTATCTTATATAGTTTCCCTTTACCAAGTTTTTCACCTTAGAGTTGACCTATAAAGAATGTTTGATTTAGGATCATAATAATTTCTTATTAGAAATAAAATTTGTCAACTTTTTGGTGAATTGTTTATTGAGTAGCTATTAGAGCAAGAAGTTGAAGTGATGGTGTCTAGAAAGGGTCAGAGCTTAGGGGCTGGCAATATTTTCCTCCGCCCCACTAGCTTGGTAACGAGGACTCCTGAGCTCATATGACCTGGCCTGGCCTGATCTGAAACGGACAACTCAAAATAGTCTACCCTTAGACATATTACCTTATTGTTGAATAACCTTAGAATCCTTTATATGATGATTTGATTTCTTTTCTCAAACAAAAATCATCTAGTAATCCCTAAGTATCTTATATGAGCCTTAGATTTCCATGTTAGGGTTTTGTGTGCCCTATGTTACACCTTGAGTTGGAAGATAGAGTTTAGTAAGGCTTTTATGTTGGATCTTATACCCTTAAAATAGTTTGACTTAGTCAACCCTTTGAGTGAAGAGGTAGTGTTAGTACCTTGTAGATTTTTGGAGTTCTTGATTTCGAGGACGAAATCCTCTTTAGGGGGTTGGAGTCCCTCAATGCCTTGAAATCAAGTAACCTTAACTCCTTAGACATGGGAATAGAGAGCTTATGTGTTTAGAGTTTAATAAACCTAATATGTTTGTAATTCATCTTGTTTGTTTATAACTAATGAATAAGTCATGTAATCCTTATGCTTGAACCCTAATATACTCTTGATACACCTAATCATTAATTGTTCATATGTGGATACACATAGCTTGGGTTTGGTCACCCTAATGATAAAATGTGTATGGTAAAATACACCCTAAGGATGCCTTGATATGTAAGGGTCATGTTGACCTGAACCCTAGGATGTAATCATCTAGCCTTGACCACATATGAATATATATACCCTTCATGCCTTTCTTGACACATTAGTGACATTAGGTGTAATCACATGATATACCTTAATGCATGTAATTGGATTATAATCCCTTAATCATAGTTGTGACCTAATTATCAACACATGTTAGGCATAGCACCTTGTTGACTAAAATGCATCTCGTTGATCATCTTATTGGTTTATGGATAAAATCAATAATAAGATGATGAGTAATTAGATTCATATAATGTGAGGTTAATTCATAGTAACTAGTGTTGTGAGAGAATATGATTAGTGATGTCATGGATATGAGTATGTTAGATGTTGTGACCATATGTTCCTTGGAGATAAGCCATATACCCTTAGACCTGTTATTAGGGTAATAATTTGTTGGATAAAATTATATGGCATAATCCCACATGATGTAGTTATTGGGTAATAATGTTGAGTTATTTAGGTTTTGACATAATGCATTAATTGTTGTTAGGAATGGTTTAGTATAAATGGCTTAGTAAACCCTAATTGTGCTTAAAACCCTTAATGAGGGAGATACCCATGATATATAGTTGAGATATAATTGTTTTGTAATAAAATGTGGCACAAGTGTTAGTATAATAGATATGCTGCCTTTTCATGATAGAGTTTATGCAACAAGATGTTAGGTTAAGTTTAATAAAAGGCTATAGGTTTTGTGGAAACCTTAGTAACACCTCACCTATGTAGATTTTATGTTGTACCCTATATTAAGGGTTATAACCTAGTTGTTTATGGTTGGGATGTTACACACTCACCCTCTCTTTCCTCTTGTTGTGATTTCGGGGACGAAATCCTCTTTAAGGGGTGGTGTGCTGTAACATACTGAATCTCAGGGTCTTCCCTGCAATTTACCCATTCTTGAGCTTTTCCTTGCCTTTTAGTCCATTTGGACCTTTTCCATAAATTTCCCATCCTTTTGGATCATTTTTGGACTTCTTGTGCATTTTGAGCACAATCTGAGGTTGAAATCACTATTTACCCTCATTGATGTAAGTTGAGGGGTGTTTGCACAAATAACCCACATTAGGAGATAAGTTAGGGTTAATGTTGTAATTTGGTCCTTAATGAGATTATATAGTAGATTATATTTATTTGGAGCTTTTTGGATAAATATATTATTAATAATATGTATTTGAATTCATATATGAGTGTATTAACCTTTATTGTTTCTCTCTCCTCAAAATATGATTTTAGTTCACATTAATATGTTATTTTGTGGAGTAATGAGTATTTATACCCTAATATGTTTTATATGTCGAATTTGCTCACATGTTTCTTATTAATAGCTTTTTCATATAATTCCTTGATTTTAATATATTATTATACTCTTTTATGAGCCATGTATTTATTAATGGCCATATTATGCTTTAAACGAGGTTTTAATTATATAGCATCGTTCTACATGTTAATTTGAGCATGTGGTCCAAATTTGGTGTCATTTGGACTTCATTTGAACCCTCTAATACATTTTATTAGCTTTTATTATGATATGAATATAGTAGCTTAATTGATTTCATTTATTTCATCTGTAACACTATAGTTCCGTTAGTCTCCTGTCACGCGACTTGAGCAACGCCTGGGGACCGTCGATCTTAGATTGGACGGTTGGACCCTTGTCTTCTACCTCCGACCGTTTCTCCAGTCTGGCCGACTCACCTACCCGCGCGACGTTCTCTCTGTGTGGCTAACGGTTTCGCACGATTCCTTCACCGTTAGCTCCACCTCACACCTCCGGTTCAAACGAACCTTAACTCATCGCCTATCTCGACGTTTTCGCGAAACGCCCAAACCCGATGACCTGCCTCCCTCCACCTCCGTGTCGCAGATGCGACTGGAGTTCCCCTCCGACCTATTTAAGGGGTCGTCGAGCACCCTTAGGCCTCGAGTTTACCCCCTCTCCCTCCAATTTCTCCCCGTTCGCCCTAGATCCCCCGGTCCTACTCGATCTCCTTCCCCGGCGACGGCCACCTCACCTGGACTCTTGAAGCCAACCCGGCTCAATTGCTTGTGTAGTAAGAATCCTAGACTCCCGTCCTTTAATTCTATTTCCCTGTTTCGCCTTGCGACACCCCCGATCGCCATGTCCTAAAGGGCCGCCGTAGTGCCACCATCGACCTTGGTCGGCGCCTAGCGTTTTGGGGTTCTGGTCCACCTCCGCACTCGTTGAGGCTTGGTTTCGGCTCGCAACCCATCCACGAAGTCTTTCCAGATCTTTGTTTCCCGGTTCCGATGTTTCCTTTTGGGTTTCGATCTCCAAACGAGGCCCCTGTTTCTCTGGATCTCCGTGGTGGATTGAGTAGCCGCTGCATCGACCTTCTCCTTGTTTTGCTCCTTCACCTCCGCCTGGATTCGAGGAAGCTCCTCGACATGGTCCCCTGATCAGAGCCTCATCAAATCACCAGGTTGACATGGGAGCCTGTCCCCTGGAGCTGCTTGCTCGCGACCATGGCTGCGAGGGAAGCAATCCAGGTCGTCAAATGACCCTGGAGTCCCCCGCTGCTTCAATCGCTAGTGTTTTTGTGGAAGGGTATTGTCGTCTTTTCACCCAGGTTCTTGTTTCTCGCTTGCAAAGCAATCGACAGGTGCAAATGACTCCTCTGCCCTCGTAGCTTTCATTGGTTTGATTTAACAAGCAAGGGCATTGTGGTCCTTTCACCTATAATTTACATCGAATTTGTATTTCGATTTTAATACCTGTCACAATATAGTTTTCCTAATTTCTGATTGGTCAGGTTTACTAATTCATAGTAAATCGATCCTTTATCAGAAAAATATGAATAAATAGTCGATGGAAAGGATTTTTAACATAGAATCTGATTTTATGGTTTTTGAGTCATGATTTGGATTCCTTTTCCAAAGTTTGCTTTGAATGGCATTTTTAGTATGTAAATGTTTTAAAATACATAATTAATTCATTTTAACTCTGTTTTATATAATAAGATATGTTTTCTTAATCAGGAGATTATGAGTAATCGTTTGGACTTGGTTTTGAGTTCTAAATCATAGTTTTGTAAAATTAGGATTTTTTCTATGCTTTATGTGTTTATATATATTAATACATGTGATATGTTTATAACTAGGATATTATGTGGATGGATTGCAATCAGTTTGATGGATGTAATGGTAATGTATATATCTAAGGTATGTGAAGTCTATTTTATGTATGTGGTTCCTATGTATGTGGCACCTATTTATGCATGTGAGACCTATTTCAGTATGTGAAGTCTATTTTATGTATGTGACATCTATGATGAATGTGTGGATTATATAATGTGCAAAAACTACCTATTCCTCAGTTGGGCTTTTATCCAACCCCACTCATTATTGTGCTAGCCTGATAATCCCTCTAATTGCATTTATTGGCTCTTTACTTATTTTATGCTTCTAATGCCATTGTGTCTCATTCATTTGGATCATGTTAAACTTGCTATATGTTGCCTCCTTTACTTGGAAATGATTTAATTTTGTTGTTGCCTATGTGGCTCACTCTTTTGGAATTATTTGGAACATTGTATAATGTTGATGCTCGTTGACTATTCTTGGAACTCTTGGATATGGTTGTGACCTATGATGGTCTTATTATTTATTTGGGTTTTATTCCCAATGCTTGTTGCATCTTATTATACTTTTCACTATGCTGCCAAGTGAATGTTTATGCATGATATAGTTATTGGCCAATTGACAATGTAGTGTACATGAGTACAAACCACCCACAGGGCACTGAGGTTTTAGTTCCCCTGCCGGGCACTGGGGTTTTAGTCCCCCTGCCATTTTATATATTAGGCACTGGGGTTTTATTCCCCCTGCCACTTTTTAGGCACTGGGGTTTTAGTCCCCCTGCCATTGGTGAGGTCCGGTAGGTGCCTCACCCTACATTGATAGGACGTTGAGTCATAATTTATATTAATGCAAATGTGATAATTGTTGATATTTAAATGTGGCAGTTTCTCTCTCTCATATTCATATATTTGTCCCATTTCTTTGAAATCTCTTCTTATGGAGAATCTTTTATGTTGCAAAGCTTTTTATTATTATTTGTCCTATTCCTTTTTATTAACACATACCTTTTATCTTTCTCTTGCTGGATGACCCCAACCATCCAGGATAGGAGCCGAGTGCGCATGGAAGCTTGGTGAACCTAAGGCTAAGGATAGGACAAGATAGAAGGAAAGAACATATAGTATATGATCATAGTTGCTTTTATGTTTGAAATAGTTTGTTTGGAGACAATGTTGTATTAGTTAAGTCTTCCTCTACCTAGATCCTAGTTGTTTGTATAAAGTTGTACTCCCATTTGGGAAATTTTATAATGTACTCTTTATACATTTTGAATAATGTCAAGATCTTATTCTTCCGCTGCCTTACTTTTGGTGTTTTTGTTTATCATGTTTTTAGTAGAGACTTTTGGGTCTTTACACATGGCATATAGTAGTGTTGTGTTATATAACAACCTAATCTCTCTATTTGGTAACTTAACTCACCAAGGTGAAGGAGTTGATATGATGCTTTTTATGGAGACACTTCTCTATGCTATTGGTCTTGATATTGTATTTCCCTATTTGGAAGCAGTTACTTCCTTGTTTGTTGTTGTTGAATTCCTATGCATGCTTATTAATTCGTTTGATGTACTTTCCATTGTATCACGATGCATCTTTATGACAATTTATGTTGTTTTCCTCTACAACCATCAAATTGAGTTGAACTTTGAGGTGAAAGGATTTCTATAGTTCTCTAGATCAATGAATTCGTTATGGATTTCATAATATGAGTTTCACTCACTGCTCTTATGTGGTTGAATGAAGTTAATTGACCAAGGAAGAGTACAATATCATATGTATTTGTGAATCAAAGCTATAGTTTCCCATCACGGGGATTTCATCATCTATCCCCTTTGTACTCTACCAAAATTCATCTTACTTGGAAGTAGTGACACAATTTCAGTTATTCTAACTTTTATTATACACACATATTATGTATTTCATGATGTGGATTCCTTCATGAATGATGCACTTCACTTATTTCACCTTTTTTGCATCACATATGGATTGGTTCAATCTTATACTCATCAAATAGAGCATCATATTGAGACATGAAAAGGTGTCCATCCTGTTCCTCCTTTATCAAATAAGAAAGAATGTATTCGTCTTGTACTGATGGATCTTTTGAGAAGTTTCTCTATTGTCTGTTGTTCTCTAGAATTATCTATTTTCCGTGCAGCATTCTCTATCTCACTATGACCAGAGTTTCACTAGTTGTTTGTCAAGTTTTCATTGGAAGTCTACAGATTCCTTTCAAAAGTTATTTGTCTTATTTCAGTTGAGTGTCAAATTGTCAACTTAAAGATCCATTTTTTTAGTTTTGAAGAATTCTCTACTAAGTTTCTTATTTATTCTTTCCATAGGAAATCAAATAACAGACTGGGAGGATCTGTTGTAGTTGGATTTTACAATGAAGATAGCTCGTGTAAGTAAATATCACTTCAGAGCCTACAGATCCTAGTCTGAGTATAGACTGTTGTTTTCTTAGTTGTTTAACTTTATGTGTGTGAGTAGTGTTGTTTTAAAACACTAGCTGACACCTCTATTTCTAGATTTCCATGTACCCAAGGAAAACCAAGTTGGCCACTCTTTATGGTGTACCCAGTGTCTCACATTTTCTGACACCCATTTGGTAGGTGACTGCAACTCAATCATCTTGGTTGGTGCTTAGTGTGGATTTTCAATTTATATTCTTATTGAGCTTGTAGCCTTCCAATAAGTCATATCACTGATGTTATTATATATTGTGTTCGACATTCTCTTCTTGACTTGCATGAAGGTCTTTGTCATGTGGTTGGATTTTGTGACTTATCTGCATCACCATACCCACTACAAGAAGCTTCATTAGTACAAATGAAAGATAATAATATGTAACTACTCATTTATGTCGGGTATCCAATGTCAAAACCTACACGATTGTCGGTTGTCGAATCTTGAAGTTTTCTTCAAAAACCACCTCATGATAGATCGAACTTAATTGAGCTAGCTAACATCTTGTTCCTGAGAGGACTAGAATTTCTTTCAGAAGATTGTTGTGCACAACTTTCCTTTACCAGTAGTTTCCATCATTGCTTAATATGCTCATTTGAAGTGTACCAATTGATCTTGAGGTGAGAGTTTTGAAATATGATGAAATCTTGATATGCTGGTTCTTTTTATAGTGGTACCTAGATAGATGGATGAGTGGTATATTTGTGATTCAGGGAGGACGTGGAGCATGACATCGACATTTTGAATAATCTGACCAAGGTTCCAAGATTCAACATGGTTTGTCATTTTTTTCTCTTCTCTTGATTGTACATGTATGTTAGTCTTTGTACTAGTATCTTTAAAATGTGAATCCTTTCAGTTATTTGTTAGTAAATAGTTTCTGATTAAATGTGTAACCATCTTTTTGAACTCTATCAAACATATGTCACTAGGTTATAGGACAAAATTCTTTGCAATCAACATATCAAATCAAAGCATCAATATGTCCTTTAGAAGATGAGGCCCAAGTTCTATTCAATGCAACTATGATTGTTGCATTCAACCATCAATATTTTCTTGTTTATCATTTTAGATCCAATACATGATCTTCTTCATGATGGTGCGACAACAAGAACCCAAGCTATCACCAACTCATCAAACAAAAGGAGATGACATTAAGGACACTGGCTGAAAAAGATACATACTCTTTTGCCAAGATGTGTGTACACATCACTGAATCATTAACATGTGTATACCCTTTTCTTTGTACACATTGTGTAATAGGGGCAAGGTATACATCCTCCCCATGTACATTCAACATTTCAGTATAAATAGAAGTAAGATCGTTGGCATAACGAGCATAACTTGGTCTAACTACTACAATTTTATTACTAAATGAGCTTCTGTACTAGTAAATTACACAATATATGAATAATCAAACTATGCATATATGTATGTGTAATAAATGACACTACATATGTATCTAGATGCATAATCCAACTAATACACACAGATATATATATATATATATATATATAAATATATATATATATATATATATATATATATATACACACACACACACACACACACACATATATATATATATATGTATATATATAGAGAGAGAGAGTCAGGCTAGTGTACACTCGAGTGTACCGGAGGCACCGTACACCTCAGTCATTTTTGAAGATGCAATAATTTTTTTTAAATCTAAACCATTGATCTTCTTAATTATCATAAGAACATACTATATAATAAATTTTAGCTCATTCAGACACTTATAGGTCATGCATCTAAAGGAGGCAAGAATCATGTATTTCAAATTAGTTTTGTGAGTCGATTTTGTTGTCCTTGGATGAGTGACTTACACTCATCCAAATGAGTTCAAATTTTTATATTTAACCTATTTTATTATTGTAACCATGAAGATCAATGGATTAGATTTTCAAAAAACATGGTCTAGATAGGAAAACACTGTTGGGGTGTACGATGTGATCTATACACTCGAGTGTATTCTAGCCTGACTATATATATATATATATATATATATATATATATATATATATATATATATATATATATATATATATATATATATATATATATATATATATATATAGTAAGTGTTGTCTTCCCTACACATTAACTACATATAAAAATGCATTAACTTCATCTTTTTTCTACACACAGATTACATACGCAATTGTAGTTATACATTTACCTAGAATTACACTTACATTTTAATATGTAAAGACAATATCTAGCTATGCTTCCGACTACACATGAATTTGTAGCGAATGGATTATCTAACTAGATATTTGAAAAATATAGTCAAAGACTTTAGATATACAAGCATATACTACAATTTGTATATGTAAAGAAATATATAGTCAAAGCCTTTAACTACAAAATATGGGGGTTTCGCTACAATTTTTTGTAGTTAAAGATTGTTTTTTCGTAGTGTAGGTTTGCCATTAACTAGCACTTTATAGAAAGTAGTTTCATATATTTCTTCAATTCATCTAATCCACTTTGACAGAAAACCTATTTTGTGAAACAATGAATAAAGATAACTCCATTTGACAAAGTCATAGGCTCTAGAAATATCAATCTTCATGCACATCTTGTCCTTGTTACGTGCTCTATTAAAGTCATGAACAAGTTTATTAGTTAGCATAATAGCATCTTTAATACTATGACCAAATCCTAAATTGATTGCCTAACCACTCCCATCCAACCCTAAATGTGTCACTGATGCTCTTATCTCCATTTCCAACAAGAGGTCGTGATCCTCCTCCCTTCTCACCCTACCTTGCTTAGTCTACTCCTCGATGATTTTTCCGTTTGTCTTCTACATCGGTGTCACCGAACAAACTCTTAAAGGATCTTTTCTCAAGAGGCACATCACCCCCAATTCTAAGGAGGGTCTGATCCTCGAGGACAAAGGGCTTATGGAGAGCTCCATTGACCTACGGAAAAGATCTTGGTTCTGGCAAGTATAAGTTTGCTGCTAAGAACAAATTGTTGTGGGTGGTTAATTGATGTCATTTTGGCAGCACTTGTCTGCATAAGATTCTAAAGGGGGAAAATCAACATTCATTTGGTTACCTAAATCTAATATTCAAAGCTAAGGTGGATCGGTATGTACGAAGTTATTATTTCCCTACAATTCTTTTCATTATCTATCTTTAATAATCAATGAGCAATCATTTTAGTTTTCTAATAAGTAAACCTTCCTCCCTTCTCTTAACGTATCTCTAAGTATATGAATTGCAAATTAAACTCTAAAAACAAAATCTGCTCATTACTTTTTCTACGTTACTGAATATGAGCTTTAACTTTGTCTTGTTCCACAGAGCTGTATGGAAAATTGTTAGATGTTGACTGACATGTACATGTGATTACTATTTTTAAAGCTTTGAGTTCCAACATTCTCTACTTTAGTAATCCCAGTGGATAATCCAGCAGTCTTAGGCTTAGTGAAGGTAAGGTTTGACTCTCATGTCTGGGATTTGTTTATCCACAAATATATTTTTCAGGTCCAAACATCATGTCTTAGTTTGGATCAGACTATAGCCATTAGTCTATGCACTGTGTTGTTCTGCTTTTATGGACAGTAGACATGATTTTTTCTTACATTATAGAATCTGAAACTGAGATGCTTCAATGTTTTGCTAGATTTATTTATGTAATCCACTGGGTTTTTTATTTTATTTGTCTTTGTGTGTGCATTATAACATCTAGAACATAGATGCTCCAATCTATTCCATGCATGTCCAAGAAATTTACTACGACATTTGGGAATAAGACATGTGAGCTATAAGACATTTGAGAAACCATGTTGTATATCGTGATGTTGTAAACTTAATGTAAATAAAATGATGATCTTTTAGGCTTATTTGGAATGCAGTTTAGAACTAGTATGTGGTTTACTCTGAGTATGCTCATCTTGATTTAGGAAATGAGCTACTTCCTATTAATGACTAACTATCAATATGTGGAAATGAGTATGCTCACATTAATTTACTTGATATTTATGGTACAACACTAGTAATTAATAAAGGACCATTTCACTGAACCAGGAAAGAGTTATATACATTTAAGCAAAACTGGTGTTTCCCTGTTAAGTTTGCTACTCTACTGACTATGGAATTGATTTATCCAAAATGGTAAATAGAGGCCAACTTAAATGGGTGGGTGAAAGATATTTCAAACGTTCCAGATTCTGGCCAGCAGAATCTAGATCCAACGGGTCCTGGCTGACATAGAAACTAATTGAGTAGAGATCCAAGATTCTAAATTACAGTCATTTTGTCATTGGTGATGAAAGGAACACAAATTTGTGCCAGGACCCGTGGATTAAAGAAAACATTCTCATTGAAGATATCCTAGGTAAAGAAGTTATTCTAAAGTCGGATTTAGCTGATGACTGCTCTGTGATAGAGTTAAGTTCTGAGTCATATTGGCATGATTTTAGGAAATCATATGAACTTGCTGCTTAAAAATCTCATCTTTTCCCAGTAGAAACCTTCCTTACAATATGAGTATATTGCCTTTACAGGAATGAATAATCCAAAATTAAGGGACTTTTGGTATGATTTTTTCTCTAGTGGGACTGATGTTAGTTTCTTTTTGTGGTTGAGTAAAGTTAATGCTCCAAAGCAATGAATATTTCATATTTGGAAGGCCTTTTTAAACAAATTACCTGATGATGATGACGCTAGAAGAAGCGGGTTCGAAATTGCTTATATTTGCTCTCTATCATGATGGATATGATGATACCAATAATATTATTTTTGAGTGTCCTTTTGGCAAAGAAGCATGCAGGTTAGCAACTACTGAAATGTGAATTCATTTTTTGTATTCCAATTTCAATGAAGTTGAATATTTCTCAGGGGATAAGATACTTTTATTTCTTCTTATACAGTACATGTTTTGGAGTGAGAGGAATACACATGTCATGATGATAGATATAACTCTACAAAATATTTTTGGAATTGTATTAAAGGGGGCTTTTATGCTTAAAGCATTCTCAATTTAGTTCTAAATATCTATGATCAGGACTATTGTTCTTTGATCTGGATGTCTAGTTGAGAGGATGGGATTACAATGCCTTAACAATATTCCCTTTATTCTTTCTAATCTTCCCTTGTGTGAATTCTCTTAATCTGAGTTCATACTATATAGCGTTTTTCTCTTTCTTCCTTTTCATTACTCTATTTTGAACAATGATGCATTGTAAATACCGTCCTTTTGAAAAATACATAAAAACCCCATGAGTTTTTGCTGACAAAAAAGAAGATGATAGAGGAATGGATATATAAAAGATGACACATAAATAATTCACGACTAGTATAAAGGCATGATAGGAAGAATAAAGTATTGTGGGTATATATGCACAAGAAAAAAAATAAAATCATGAAAAGATAGTAAATGTGATAGAAAACATGGAAGATCCATCATTCAAACAAAAAACATTCAACCATGTGGGTTAGGGGAATCACATGGAGCTGCAGTGCCCCTTTCATTTGGGTGCTTTATAAACTAGCATGTGGTTGTTTGTGTTCAATATGTGTTTGATACAACTGGTAATGCAAGTCAATGTGTTGCATGACCCGATTAGACATATCAAGATAGAAAAATAAATTGATTTTTGTATGACCATAAAAGGTACATATTAGGTAGTAAATTAGAGTCAAATAAAGATCTGATTAGCAATTGGTATATTTTTGTAGGGGGGACATTGTAAAATAATATAAGGAAGAGTAACCACGATGGGTGGACAATGAGAAACAATGATATTGTAAGTCCATGTGGTGGAATTTGTATTTCCATTAGTTCTCTGACAAAGAACAATTAGAGATATTGAAATTCTCTTATGGGGTGTAGTTTGTCATATCAGAATGGCAAAGTCCCTTTTATTTGGCTCGACATACATGGAATGTTAAGTCGTGCTTCCATATGCCCCAACAAGTTGGAAGGATTGACATCATGAGCATCTTGATTCTTATTTGAGGATTCAGATATCTACCTTCTTCGGGTACTTGTTAATCTAACAAAGGGCCACAGTTTTGAGCCTATAACTGTGAGGCTTATTCACTCCTTTGGTGGTGGGGGCGGACATCCTTATAGTCTTGGTACCAAGATGCTTGTGAGAAGCCTTCCCTCTAGCGGGCTTGTTGAGTGACCTTATTCATAGGCCATGAGGGAGTTATGGGATCTAAAGTTTGGATGCAAGAATGAATCATTTGGATTTTTGAATAAACAAGAAAGCAAATATAATTACTTGTAAGAAGAATTGCAAGAACATGAATCAATCAATGTTGTATAATATATAAAAATAGAAGTAAACAATGTGTGGCTTTAATAGATTGAATATTGAGTAATAATTCAGAATTATTAGGTCCCAATTAATAAATATTATTCTTTTATATAAAAATATGTATTTACCCAAATATGATAAAAATTAGTTACCATCTATTTACAATAATAATTAACATTTAAAATATATTTAAATTTATAACATGTTTTTACATTTACCTGACATTTGAATGAATTTTGTACCTCCAGTGAAAAAAGTGCTTTAATTATCCTCAGACCCCAATATACCAATTTATTTTGATAATATAATATATGATAAAATATATCCTCAATTTTGGAAGGTAAAACATTTATAGACAATTAATAATATAAAAATGATTCATTTATACTCTTTTAAGAAATATGGACATTCAAATTTTCTTGATTTCTAGTATAAATTAAAATATCATTAAAATGTAGCTTGAGTAATAAACTTTAAACATTGGTCTTTGGCATCCTATTACAGAGCAATAGACCGTTATAATCTTTCAGAGTCATAGAAAACCTAATAAAGTCCTAGACTAATTAGTGGCATAAGTGAACCCAAATAATAAGTTTGTAATTTATTTCAATACTACTAGGCATACAATACTACCTCCTAAATTTTGGTACCAATCATATTTAGTTTACCTATTTAGTGAATGACTTGAATTCTATCCTTAATTCACTTAGTTGTACTCAATGTTTATAGTTAATTGCACCTATCATATTTAGTTGCCTTAAACATCCCAAAATATTAAGTCAAGATTTTACTTAGGTAATACTACCTCTAATATCTCTCTCTCATGAATTCCATCTAATTTGGGATTTATTTACCATTCATCTAAGTAAAACAAAATATAGTGATTTAGTTATATCAAAGTCAACTTTAAACCCCTCCCCTAAGTGAGTGTTATTTAATTTGGTGCAATGTACCTATTCCTTGTTTTTTTCCTAATTGTCTCCTATCATGTGTTTCCCAGACGCACACCTATAATGAAATCACAGATGCAAGGTTGCAAGCATCATATTCCTCCATCTTCTCATCTTCTCCATGCATATTAATAGTTTCTTACTTTTTTCCTTCTCTGTGTTGGCTTATCCTCCCTCTTATCTTCTTCTTCTCCCTCATCTTCTTCCCTCTTCATTCAATCCACCCATCTACCCTGAATGTTTGTCAACACTATTATCGAAGCCACAAACAACTTGTCAATGACTATAATTGATGATGCATCATCCTTCCCCTCCTTCACTCCTCTACCTCATATACTTCCCTAATTCGTATTTCTCTAACCTACACTTTTCTCTCCTCTCTGAATTCCTAGTAACCCCTCATTCTTCTCCTTCCATGCACTCTACTACCATGGCATAAAGGGGAGTGATGCCTACCATTGCACAAACTAGAGGAATGTTTGCTTATTCTCTCTACCACCATAACCCATTGCCTCAAAATCCACCACATCTATTTATTATTCCTTTCTTTCCATACACCATATTCATCTTGAGTTTTCCATTGTGGTTTCCTCTGCCATGTACAAGGGTGTCCAATGCACCCCATCCTACAAACCACAAGCCCAATGTCAGACCAAAACACAACCTTTTCCTTCACCAATGGTCTACATCTTTCTCCTCCCTTTTGTGTCCACCATTCACCATATCATTCAATAGGTGATCAATTTTCTACAAAGCCAACACAACCTATCATCAAAGATGGTTGCCTGAGGTACCTAGATGATGAATGCTCTAGTCTATTGTCAGAGTGTTTGTAGATGTATCATTCCTGTCATGTGTTTGGCTATGTCTATTAGTGAGTAAACAATAATGCAAACAAGTGACTATTAATGTATTCCTTAAGCAACTATTTATGTCATTGTGTTAGAGAGAGGGGCAACTTGTTCTGCAAAACAAACCAAGTTCATCTTCACATCCTCCCTCATAGTTGTCGAATGCATGTAATGGTTTATCACTAGATGCTTCTATTTTTTGTTTACAAACTATAATGTAATATGTTGATTATCATTATCATATGTGATATTGTAGTATCCAGTTTAGTCCTATCTTGAATATCTCAATTGATACAAAATAGTTATTACATATACAATCCTAACTCATTCTTCAGTAATATACTTTTAGTCTCTAATCAATAAAACATCAACATCATATGTGTCCATCACTATACCTATTTTATTGTTTAGAGAGGTGTCTAGACCAACAACCCAATCATTTTAATGCAAATTAAGATCATGATCACGTTTGCAAATATTTTAAGACGTAAATTATGATATGTCATTACATGGTCAATATTAGGTTAAGGAATTCAACTAAATTAGAGAAAATGACATCCTTGGACTTATTTGGGAAAATACATATAATGTATTTCATATAAGACTAAAAAGGTGAGAATTTGGACAAAAGTATTATTACAGTTAGATTGTGAACATGCAAGGAAGCACTTCTCACTTAAGATGTTTGGGCATTTATCTCCTCTGAATACACTTTTTCATATGCATACTTCATCATGAATGAGGCATAATCTTTAAATGTTTTGGATATCATTACATGTTCTCATTAATTGTTCTATATATCCTTGAACCCTTATCCATGATATGACTTATTTACTACATTTGAAACTCCATTATACAAGCTATAGTAACAAATGCCTACTATAGTTTAATGTATCAATGGGGAATTAGGCCTTAGTTGCACATACTCGTTGGCATTAGTCCCTAAATAGGGGTATTTGGCCTTAGTTGCACATGATCCTTGAGCATAGTCTCTAAATTGTAGGTATTTGGACATTGTTGCCCATACTACTTGGGTTTTAGTCTCTATATAGTTAGTCTATGGTGGTACAACTACCATTGTCCATAATGTTACATGTTACTAGTCACGTTGTTAATGTTTATGTTTCTTATTTCATATTTATGCATATTTGCAATTTTATTATTGGTTATTTAAAGCAATTTATTGTTGAAATACGCTTGAAATGCCTCATGATATACTTTTTTACATGAATCTTGATTAATACTTTTGATTACATTTTATATGCTACCATTAAACCATATTCATTGCATCTTGTTCCTTCCTCAATTATTACACCACTATGCCCTAATAACATATGTAACACATATCATTGTTTCTTGACATCTCTCTATTTCCTTATTATATATCGTATACTCTTATACCCAATTCAGGATTATTTTAAGGACTATACATATGCAAGTTGGACCTGAAGCTAGAATACCTTGGACTATTTGGCTTGAGGTGCAGATGAGATAGTCAGGTGGTGTCCTTTGTAAGTTTTCATACATTAATGTAATCAGATGACTTGTAAATAACATATATATCATAAAGTATAAATGATGTTGTATATTATCTATGATTGTTGATGTCTTATTATGTTACTCTACATAACGCTCTTAGGATAACATTATAAAAATGATTAAATTAATCCCCTAATTCCAATGCTTTGTCACGTAGAAGTAAAGTCAGGACATGAAAGCCTCATCTTTATAGTGGTAGGAGGTTTTAAAAAGGAAAACAATAATGGACAATGATTCAAATAGGAAATGAGAAAAAGAAATGTTGGCTAGTAGTGATGACATAGATAATATGAAAAGTTAAAAAAAGAATTCAAATGGGAAAATAATAATGACACAAAGCAAACTGGACCAAAAATAAAAAGCTAATTAACATTGTATTGGAAAAAGAAATGAGAAAATAAAACTTGTGGATGCAAGGATAATGGCTAGACATGAATTAACAATGCCAAGCAACACATTTTTTAGTGAAAGATGAATGGAGGACACAATGACCATAGAGGTTGAGATGACATATGGAGGGCGGCTAAGTCTAGAAGACATGGAAGTCACTTGTAGGTGGAGGCTCTATCTTCTCTCTCTCTCTCTCTTTAGTTAGGATCAACACTCTAATTGGAGGGTTTTGGGGAAGGGGGCACAACGGAATAACAAAAAAATTTCCTTCCCATTACCTAGTTGTTGAATCTGCTGTAGCTATAAAGCATTAATGCACAAAAGAAATAGAAAGGATAAATATTATACCTTTATGAATACTAGTTGTCCAACAATTAGACATGTCTCTTACCAGCAAACAACTGAACTTTTAGATCCAAATTTAAATCATCCAAAAAGAAATTTGAATAAAACAACAAATGGTTGCATTTTGTCTTCTTTGAAACACCTTGTTGTTTTTTTGTGGGAAGTCTTCTGTGTGTCTCTGCACAAATACCTCAACCTCTAAATTGTCTACATGGATGAGAGAGAATGTGGAACACCACCCTATCTACCAATTTGAAGCAAAATAGGAGTTTTTGACGTGCTAGTCATCATGGAACTCTCTTTCTTCTCCTATCTTGGGTATCCATCATGAAGGAAATGTTCTCTCTCTCCAAGAGAGGAAATTTATGGACAACTTATCTCAAAAGTTGTCTCTCATGTGTATAAACCAAATGGCATGAACTCCTTCATATATGATAGATGTAAGCTTGGAATTTCCTAATTGCAATCCATTTCCTAATCACAATCTCTAAAATTGTCATACATACTTAGACTACCATTCTAATTGGCTGACTGGGACTCCTAGTTCGCAAACTTGGTTAGTCCAAATATTGATCTAAATTGGTTTCTAAATGGAAATCTTTTGTGTTAAATTATAAATACCAGATAGGGACTCCCAATTAGCCACCTGGGTTAGTCCAAATCCAAATATAAATTACTCACTAAGTGAGTATGTCAATTGGTATAGTTTGTCTAACTATTGATAATCAATTGATCTGATGACCCAGAAAATCTAGCTGTCTGTCTGGATATTCTAGTCGCTCCGTTTGGTAGGATATTAGCCAATTTATTATTCAAAACTATTCTACATATCTATGATTATGAACTTAAATTCCCTTATGTATCTTGTGTGTGTGACCTGGTAGGTTTTTAATTATGTTGATTGTGATGTTAAAAACCTCAAAAGCAAATATCAGTGCCTACCCACACATCATTGCCACCCAAGTAATAGGAACAAGTTGGAGAACAACTATAACCTAAAAAGTGATCAATGTTACCATGACCGTATGATACCATTCTCACAGACATCCAAATTGAAACTGAGGCATGGAATTCTCATCCTATTATCATTCAACCTATATTACTTGAACTAGAGTAGACTATTCAAGATATTGTGAGCTCAATATCATATATCGACTCACATGGGCATGTCCACGCATTTCCATGATTTATAAACTAGATCGAATATCACTCCTAAAGAGGGACAAATTCTATCTACATCACTCACAGTAATCCACAAGTGTTACATTGCACCTAATGACTACCTTTTTTGCAACCCTTATTTAGAGCACATTGGGCTAGTGATCAAAGTACATAGAACAACATGTGATTACTATAGTGACATCAGGTCTAAGGATCACATTCACCACATGTACATTGAGTCATGACTCTGACATGTCATTACATGACCCCATGTGTCACCCTTAAGGTGGGTCTACCCAGTAAAAATTATTCTCTAACATGTACCCATGAATCTGAGTTGATATCCAATATAATGACCAAAGACATATAGTCATCACTAACAATACATGCTAGTCTTGTATATTATTGTTTTCCTTTGATATCCACAACAATAATTTCTAAGGACCTAACATGAATGATAATTCTAAGTATACATATGAACTCAGGTTCAGGTCCTCAACCAAAACTATATATCATCGAGTTAAAATGTTCTTAGGACATAATTAAGTATATTCATTATCTCGATATTGAAAGAAACATAATAAGTGGAATTGCCTTTTATTAATAATAAAGCCATATACAAAGCATTTGTATTACAAGCATCAAATGATGTCCCTAAAGGCTTACAAAAAAAAGACTCTCAACTACAGTAAGACAAATCACTCATGAATCAAATTCCAAATAATCAGACATTACCATCATAAATCTTCTATGAAAGTTCTTTCATCAAGGTATCACCAATGTTGCTTTTAGTTGGTACTCTATAAATCTTATCATCTCCTTGATGTATGATCTCTCATATGAAATGGTAACATCTGAGTATGTTCTTGGAATGATGATGTGACCTAGGTTACTTAGCTTTTGGAATGGCTTTCTTGTTGCCACAATATAGCTCTAGTATGTCTTTAATAGTCGGAACCATCTGAAGTTTAGTAGCGAACTTCTTGATCCATACTACTTCTTTTATGAATTGAATATGGCAATATACCCAACTTCTATTTTTTAGGATCAACCCTTGTATGTTGCTTGGAACTCTATCAACTTACATCTCTGCCTTAAGCAAAATACAAATTCTTATTACAACTGATAATTGTCCTTCTTTATTTTGAAGCTTGCATCACTGTAACCTTTTACAACCAAATCTTCCTCACTAAGGTGGTAATGAATCTATAGTTCTTATCAAATATATAATGATGTTCTTAACAACTATCTAGTGATTATCATTGGGATCAGGATGGTACTTGCTCCTCACACTCAAATCATAGAAGACATTTAGGTATGTATATAACATTGCATAGATAATAAATCTAATTGTTGAGGCATACATAATCTTACTCATGCTTCCCCAATCTTATAAAGAGATTATACATTGGATTTTAGACATACTTATTCCATGATTGGGTAAGTTTCTTCTCTTAGACTCCGGCATGAAAAATATCTTTACCACTTTTTTAATGTATGTACTTTGGATTAGGCCAAGAATCCTTCTAGATATATCTCTATAAATATTGACTCATACTATATATGATGTTTTTCCTAATTCATTCACAAAGAATGTATAGCCCAACCATTCTTAACTGACTGTAGAGTAGGCATGTCATTCCCCAGAAATAGTATGCCATATGCATAAAATATGAGGAATATCGTTATGCTCCCACAAACCTTCTAGTAAATACAAGGTTCATGTACAATTTAATAAATCCAATTTGTTTGACTATCTCACCAAAATGAAGATTCCAGCTTTTAGATGCTTGCTTCAGTTCATATATTGACCTTTGTAGATTAAAAATTTTATTGGATTCATTTGGATAAATAAAACCTTTAGGTTGTGTCATGTACACATTATCTAGAAGATTTCCTTTAAGAAAGAAAATTAATATTCATTTGTTAGATCTCACAGTCATGATAATCTGCAATGGAAAGCATGATCCTGATGGATTTAACCACCATGGTAACCGATGAAGAAATTTCATCATTGACAACCCCTTAAACTTGTTTGAAACATTTTCTAACAATCAAGCTTTGTAGTTCTGTGCATTACTATCCATGTTGGTCTTCTTCTTGAAGACCCATTTGCACCCTATGGGTTTTTATAATTGGGACTTAAGATTCCACAATAGTTTGTGGTTCCTCTTGTTACTTATCTACTTCCATAGGTACAATGTTATTTTTTTGGTCTCAAACTTATTTGATTTCTATATTCCTCCCACAGGATCCTCTAGAAATAAAATCCTTTCCAAAGAAGGCCTTAGTTCTAGAAAACAAGTACTTTGTTGTAGATGGAATATAGAAGTAGTAACCCTTAGTTCCTTAGAGTATCCAATAAATAAACAATTATACAATGCAAGTATGACCTTTCCACAAACCTATTTCTTGACATAAGTTTCACATCCTTAAACTCTCGTATAAGACATATAGGGACGTTTACCATTCCATATCTCATATGTTGAGCATGTCCCCATAAGGAAATTAAAAAGTAGTTAAAATCATCATAGATAGACCATGTCCAACAAGGTGTGATTCAATTTTCACATTTTTATGTCTTGGTGTTCCAGGTTAAGTAAGTTGTGATACAGTACTACAGTCTCTTAGAAGGACCTCAAACTCTTAGCTAAGATATTATAAACCACGATTAGATCATAGTTCTTAATTTTTTTACCAACTTGGTTTTGTAACTTTTTTCATGAATAATATCCTTGAACTTTTCAAGTGATTTTGATTTGGGTTTAAAGATCTAATAAATAAAGACAATAAGACATAGGGACATTTCCAACATAGATATTTCATGTTTACTAATAGAAAAAAAATCACTTTTGTTAGAAATTCAAAATTTCTCTTTTCCAAACAAGATAAAAAATAATGTTTGTATCTATGACAGGTACATAATAACAATTCTCTAACTCTATTACAAGACCATTGGGTTTCTTTTATGAAACAAAATAGTTGGTATTAGAATACAGAAGGCCATATGCAAGTAACAAGGTAAATTGATTCAACACCAGATGGGGATCAGGAGTACAACAAAGTAACAATGATACAATTGACAATATTGCTGAGGCTTCTATCTGGAATCCTAAATTTCACACATAAAGTAGCTTTTTGAAGGATTCCTTCATCAATCTTTATCATCATTGGCCATAGAAAACTTTGGCTTCTCATACATAAACTCACGAATCAACAACCAAGATGATGCTTGATCTTCTTTTATTTTCAAAACAATAAGGAAGACTGCATACCCCATCTAAATCCAAAATGTAAGGTTGAGGGGAAGCCCCAACCATGGTCAGAGAATTGGGGCAAGCCCAAAATCCACCAACCTTCACTCTGGGAGGGATCGAAACCTTAAAAAGGTGGGGGACTACCAACAACTAGAGAAACTAGGAAAAACCTACTTTGAGAAACCACAAAAACAACAAAAGTAGTAGAACCTAAGAGGGAAGAAGGAAAAGGGTGGGGGTACAACATCATATTGTCGACGTTTCTACTGCTAAGGTCAGACCAGGGTACTATGATCCTACCAAGTTAGGGTAGAACCCAACTGAGCCACATGCTTTCACCAGTGGCCACCACGGTCCTAGCAACTGACAAAACCACCTAGTCTGCTATGAAAAGATGATGATTGGGATAGAGCCACCAAGACGCCATAGCAGGGCAAAGCTAGGTGTTGAATGATTTCTGCAACCCTTCCGATCAATGGTCGTGTACTAGCTGTGAGATGAGGTAGAGAGAATGCCTAGGGGGAAGGGCTAAAGTCTTTCGGCCAACACCTCCTCCCCGGACAAGTGCTCAAAGGAAGCCCTAGGTGTCACCCCCAAATTTCCAGACAAGGTAGCTACAAGGCGTTTAATAGACTCTACAATACAAATCCACTAGGTATAATAAACACTAGGTGCCCACAACTATGGCAACAACTTTTCCTCCAATCACAACATATTGTTCCACCTTCCCTTTCTTCAAGGGTCCACTTATTTTTAGATCCTGCATTTTTTAGCCTATGTGACATCCACACTCAGTATCCAATATTCAAGTGAAGAAGTAGATAATTTTATATCTATAACATATATACTTGAAGTGAAGATCTCTTTTCCCTGCTTCTTATTCTTTAGTTCCTCAAGGTAGAGAGGACAATTTCTCTTCCAATATCCATCCTGGTGACAATTATGTCCCTTATCCACTCCTCATTTTGCCTTAAGTACATAAGACTTTTGGTTAACCTTAGAAAATATATTGGAATTGCCTTTGCCCTCATACTTTCCTTTTAATTTTCTAGCCATCACCACGGATTTGGGAATGCCTTTAATTTTCCCCTCAATTTTTCTCAACATGCCAAGTAGCTCTGTTAATTGCTTAACCAAATTTTTCATGTTATAATTCATGAAAAAATATTTGTATGAAGTTGTAAACAATTGTATGATTACATCTATGGATAAGTCTTTGCATAAAAGAAGCCCTACTCTAGCTAGAATTTCCACATACCCAAATAACTTGAGTACATGGGTCCAACTAGATCACCTTCAACCATCATATACTTAACTATTGCCTTAGAGACATCATACCTCTCTAGTCTTGCTTATTCTTGATGCAAGTTCCTGACATGTGTTATTATATCAATAATGTCCATATTCTCATGTTGCTTTTGAGACTCGTGATTCATTGAGCATAGAATAAGGAACTTGGTGTTCATACAATATCAGGATGCTTCATATTAGCTTCCTTATTGGCACTAGGCACATTAGGATCTAGTTCGTTTGGTTCTATTGTGCCTAGTGCATAGAGTTTATGCTCATGTATGAGATCAATTCCTATTGTCTTGAACCTGTCATTGAAGTTATTCCCCCATAGCTTTTCTTTCCCAAGGATCGATTACAATGAAAAAGAGTTTTTGTTTGTGTTTGACAGTGATCTAAATAGAAGATATTTGCACGAGTTAACAAATTGATTTAAAAATCATTTGTATTTCAAAAATCTATTTATTAACAAAATCAATTTGGCCAATTATCAATTGCACTCACATTATTCTATTAAAATGAATAGTGCTCAGTATTAATCTAGTGAGTCAAGATCCATAATACATTAATTCATGAGTCAATTATGGCATACCACTCCCAACTTAACTATTATGGTAGGTAAATGTTACCAATTGCATCCTATGCAATTCAAAGATAGATGATTGCACAAATACATGTCAATAGATAAGTATATAGTTCTATTAAGATCATCTAGTCAAGTCCAACCCAAAAGCTAATATAATGAGATATGCAGCATACTGAGCACATCCACATACTCATTAACACACTTTCCTGAGGTAGACACTACACCACACTAAGTGTGCCCACCCTTATTTGAACAAGGTTTTCATGTTTATTTCTAGAGGAGGAAATATTCAAAATTGATATTATATTGACATATATATCCATATGTATCCAAGAAACCATTATGTATATGTTATTATATGTATAATATACCAAAACAATCACCACATGTGATAAGGATATGTAAACTAGTACAACATCTTGAGAAATCAAGTGTTGTTGAAAAATAACCACGAGATAAAAATATAACATAAGCCTAAATCTTCCCTTCATAGGATTTCTAGTAGCCTGACTAGGAAAACTAGTCGGCCCATTGGTGGTCCCTATTTTGGGTTGTTCTTATATTGTTAATTGAGTTATCATCTTGCCTTGAACACGAATCCTTGAAGTACCATCCTCTTTGTCATGTCTGTTGATTGTCTCCTCCTATCCACCATGGTCCACTGGTAACGTCATCAGATCATCCTATTCTAATTGCATAATTAAACATGGAGAATGTATAGAGAGAGGCAGGGCATGCAAGTCATATACATGTTACATAACTTTAGATCAAAACCAAAATAGTCATGTTACATGTTTCATGCCACACCAAAACAACCTAATCACCATATCCTTATACACCAAATAATATGATTATCAATTCATCACGTTGGTTTATGTAATTCATATATGTAACATGTCACATATGATATTAGGTGATGAAAATAGATACATGTTGTACATAAATTTTCCAAAAATAGTTATGTAGTTCTAAAACCCAAACTAGTATTAAAGCATATGACACCGAGTTTGATACCACTGTAGGGTTTTCTAGGGCGCAACAAAATAACAAAAAAATTCCTCTTGTTGTACCCTAGTTATCAGATCTGTCATAACTATAAATTATTAGTGAACACAAGACATAGAAAGGATAAAGATACCTTTGCACACATGTGAGAACCAGTTGTCCAATAACTAAGCACATTTTTTTTCAGTGAAAAAGTTGAACTTTTGGATCCAATCTGAATTGACCAGCAAGAAATCTGAATAAGCCACCAGGTTATTGCACAATTGTCTTCTTTACAACACCTTATTGTTGTTTTTTGGAAAATATTATCCAAGCCTCCACACAAGTGCCTCAACCTATAATTCATCCACAAGGGTGAGGGAAAATGTGGTGCACCACCTTGGCCATATAGTTGAAGAAGAATATGTGTTTTTGATAGGCTAGTGTTCCTGAAACTTTCTTTCTACTTCTACCTTGGGAAGGCGTTCTTAGGACAACTTTATCTCTCCCCAAGAGAAAAAATCAGTGTCCAGCCATATGATTCAACAAGTTTCAAATTACATCGGTAGTGTTGTTTGAAATCTAATAAGAAAAGACTGGTGTCTAGCCACACTTCATTTTCACCCAAGTAATAGGAGTGAGTTGAAGAACAACTTCAAATAGTAAAGTGATCAATGTTATGATAACCCTATCATACCTTTTTCATAGATATCCATATTGAAATTGAGGCATTGAATTGTCATCCTTTTATCATTCAATATAAATTCCATGAATTAGAGTACGATATTCGAGATATTGTGAACTCCATATAGTATTTGAATAACATGAGTATGACTATGCATTTCCATAGTGTCGCTTATCAAGTGGTTGGTATATCATTCTAAAGGAGGGAAAAATTCTATCTACATCTCTCATTGTAATCTACAAGTGTTACAATGCATCCAATCACTATCTTTTTTGGCAACCTTTATTTAGAGTATGTTGGGCTAGTGGTCAAGATTACACAGTTGAATATATGATTACAGTAGTGAAATCAAATCTAAAGATCACAATCACCACTTTCAAATTGACATATGATGTTGACATATCATTTCATGACTTCCATGTGTCATTGTTAAGGTGGTTCTATCTAGTACAACTTGTTCTCTAACAAGTACCCATGTATCTGAGTTGATATCCAATATCCAAATCATATACACAGTTTCCCTATTTTAATGATCACCTGATGGCTCTCAATACATATAATAATAGTCTCTCACTTTCAACATAGCTAATCACTCATGAATGAAATTGAATAATATAACATGACCATCATGCTTTTATTATAAAAGTGCATTTGTCAAGGGATCAACAATTTTTCTTTAAATTGTTACTCTACAATATTAACATCTCCTCATTATATGATCTCTTATATGAAACAATAACACTTGAGTATGTTCTTAAGAATCTAATGTTATTTGGATTCCTTAACATGTGCAATGGATCCATTGTTGTCGCAGTACATCTCTACTACATCTTCAATGGTTGGAACCATACTACTTACTTTGTGGCGTTGGATGCAAAAATATACTCGACCTCTATTGTAAAATCAATCAATATCTCTTGCTTGGAAATCTTCCAACTTACAACTCTGTCATTTAGGAAAAGCAATTGAAATATGTAATTGTCCTTGTTGGTTAGGAAGCTTGAATTAGTGAAACCTTTTACAACCAACTGATCATCACCATCTTAAATTAGGAGTCAATCCTTAGTTCTTATGAAGTACTTAGGATGTTCTCATCTATCCAGTAAACATCACGAAGATCTCACTATTACTTTCTTGTCATGTTCAAAGGATACAAGACATCTAGGCATGTGCATAATATCGTATATATGATAGATCCAATTGTTGAGGAATATGTAATCTTACTCATGTATGCCTTCTCTTTCAAGGAGATGGGACATTGGGATTTAGAAATATTTCATCCATGTAACATGGGAAAGCTTCCTCTCTTTAAATCATGCATACTAAACCTCCTTAGAACTTTGTCAATGCATGTACTTTGGCTTAGGCCAAAAGAAATTCTAGATATATCTCTGATATATCTTGATTTTGAGTATATATAATGCTTTTCCTAAGTCAAGCATTGATAAGGAATTTCCATTGTGGTTTCCTCTGCCATGTACAAGGGTGGCCAATGCACCCCATCCTACAAACCACAAGCCCAATGTCAGACCAAAACACAACCTTTTCCTTCACCAATGGTCTATATCTTTCTCCTCCCTTTTCTGTCCACCATTCACCACCTCATTCAATAGGTGCTCAATTTTCTACAAAGCCAACACAACCTATCATCAAAGATGGTTGCCTGAGGTACCTAGATGATGAATGCTCTAGTCTATTGTCAGAGTGTTTGTAGATGTATCATTCCTGTCATGTGTTTGGCTATGTCTATTAGTGAGTAAAAAATAATGCAAACAAGTGACTATTAATGTATTCCTTAAGCTACTATTTATGTCATTGTGTTACAGAGAGGGGCAACTTTTTCTGCAAAACAAACCAAGTTCATCTTCATATCCTCCCTCATAGTTGTTGAATGCATGTAATGGTTTATCACTAGCTGCTTCTATTTTTTGTTTACAAACTATAATGTAATATGTTGATTATCATTTTCATATGTGATATTGTAGTATCCACTTTAGTCCTATCTTGAATATCTCAATTGATACAAAATAGTTATTACATATACAATCCTAACTCATTCTTCAGTAATATACTTTTAGTCTCTAATCAATAAAACATCAACATCATATGTGTCCATCACTATACCTATTTTATTGTTTAAAGAGGTGTCTAGACCAACAACCCAATCATTTTAATGCAAATTAAAATCATGATCAAGTTTGCAAATATTTTAAGACATAAATTATGATATGTCATTACATGGTCAATATTAGGTTAAGGAATTCAACTAAATTAGAGAAAATGACATCCTTGGACTTATTTGGGAAAATACATATAATGTATTTCATATAAGATTAAAAAGGTGAGAATTTGGACAAAAGTATTATTACAGTTAGATTGTGAACATGCAAGGAAGCACTTCTCACTTAAGATGTTTGGGCATTTATCTCCTCTGAATACACTTTTTCATATGCATACTTCATCATGAATGAGGCATAATCTTTAAATATTTTGGATATCATTACCTGTTCTCATTAATTGTTCTATATATCCTTGAACCCTTATCCATGATATGACTTATTTACTACATTTGAAACTCCATTATACAAGCTATAGTAACAAATGCCTACTATAGTTTAATGTATCAATGGGGAATTAGGCCTTAGTTTCACATACTCGTTGGCATTAGTCCCTAAATAGGGGTATTTGGCCTTAGTTGCACATGATCCTTGAGCATAGTCTCTAAATTGTAGGTATTTGGACATTGTTGCCCATACTACTTGGGTTTTAGTCTCTATATAGTTAGTCTATGGTGGTACAACTACCGTTGTCCATAATGTTACATGTTACTAGTCACATTGTTAATGTTTATGTTGCTTATTTCATATTTATGCATATTTGCAATTTTATTATTGGCTATTTAAAGCAATTTATTGTTGAAATACGCTTGAAATGCCTCATGATATACTTTTTTACATGAATCTTGATTAATACTTTTGATTACATTTTATATGCTACCATTAAACCATATTCATTGCATCTTGTTTCTTCCTCAATTATTACACCACTATGCCCTAATAACATATGTAACACATATGATTGTTTCTTGACATCTCTCTATTTCCTTATTTATATATGGTATACTCTTATACCCAATTCAGGATTATTTTAAGGACTATACATATGCAAGTTGGACCTGAAGCTAGAATACCTTGGACTATTTGGATTGAGGTGCAGATGAGATAGTCAGGTGGTGTCCTTTGTACATTTTCATAGATTAATGTAATCAGATGACTTGTAAATAACATATATATCATAAAGTATAAATGATGTTGTATATTATCTGTGATTGTTGATGTCTTATTATGTTACTCTACATAACGCTCTTAGGATAACATTATAAAAATGATTAAATTAATCCCCTAATTCCAATGCTTTGTCACGTAGAAGTAAAGTCAGGACATGAAAGCCTCATCTTTATAGTGGTAGGAGGTTTTAAAAAGGAAAACAATAATGGACAATGATTCAAATAGGAAATGAGAAAAAGAAATGTTGGCTAGTAGTGATGACATAGATAATATGAAAAGTTAAAAAAAGAATTCAAATGGGAAAATAATAATGACACAAAGCAAATTGGACCAAAAATAAAAAGCTAATTAACATTGTATTGGAAAAAGAAATGAGAAAATAAAACTTGTGGATGCAAGGATAATGGCTAGACATGAATTAACAATGCCAAGCAACACATTTTTTAGTGAAAGATGAATGGAGGACACAATGACCATAGAGGTTGAGATGACATATGGAGGGCGGCTAAGTCTAGAAGACATGGAAGTCACTTGTAGGTGGAGATCTTCTCTCTCTCTCTCTTTAGTTAGGATCAACACTCTAATTGGAGGGTTTTGGGGAAGGGGGCACAACGGAATAACAAAAAAATTTCCTTCCCATTACCTAGTTGTTGAATCTGTTGTAGCTATAAAGCATTAATGCACAAAAGAAATAGAAAGGATAAATATTATACCTTTATGAATACTAGTTGTCCAACAATTAGACATGTCTCTTACCAGCAAACAACTGAACTTTTAGATCCAAATTTAAATCATCCAAAAAGAAATTTGAATAAAACAACAAATGGTTGCATTTTGTCTTCTTTGAAACACCTTTTTGTTTTTTTGTGGGAAGTCTTCTGGGTGTCTCTGCACAAGTACCTCAACCTCTAAATTGTCTACATGGATGAGAGAGAATGTGGAACACCACCCTATCTACCAATTTGAAGCAAAATAGGTGTTTTTGACGTGCTAGTCATCATGGAACTCTCTTTCTTCTCTTATATTGGGTATCCATCATGAAGGAAATGTTCTCTCTCTCCAAGAGAGGAAATTTATGGACAACTTATCTCAAAAGTTGTCTCTCATGTGTATAAACCAAATGGCATGAACTCCTTCATATATGATAGATGTAAGCTTGGAATTTCCTAATTGCAATCCATTTCCTAATCACAATCTCTAAAATTGTCATACATACTTAGACTACCATTCTAATTGGCTGACTGGGACTCCTAGTTCGCAAACTTGGTTAGTCCAAATATTGATCTAAATTGGTTTCTAAATGGAAATCTTTTGTGTTAAATTATAAATACCAGATAGGGACTCCCAATTAGCCACCTGGGTTAGTCCAAATACAAATATAAATTACTCACTAAGTGAGTATGTCAATTGGTATAGTTTGTCTAACTATTGATAATCAGGTAAACATTTCTTTTAACCAGTCATTTGATGTGATTGTACTACTCCAAGCACCTTTTCAACATACATGTAATGTGGGACATAGAGAAGAAAAAGAGAGGGATGCATACATCTAACATGGGCCAGATTTCATACATCCATGTTAGGCACATACATCCAGCATTAGGCAGTGCATGTAGCTACAATCCATCTAACCTTTCATCTTATATTTAGAGTTTTTGTCGGCAAAGGAAAATACACTATAGTGTTTCATCCAAGCACATTTATAAAGTAGTTGCATCCAAGTACAATACTTTTAACAACCATGGAAAACTAGTCATATACTTATAACCACGTACCTTCTAGCAGATCTGATCCTCACAGGTTCCTAGATTAAGGGTTGAGAGAAGATCCTCCTGAAATATGAGTAACCCTATGTTACAATATGTCTTTATCATTTCTTATAACTTTAGATTTTAGATCATTAGGGATTAGATCCATAGGATTTAGATCATTAGATTTGGATCATTAGAGTCATCATTAGGGTACTCCTGATCCTTGAGATCAGAGTTGACCAAAGGAGGTTGATTAATCAAGTTCTTAAAGAGATCTTAGAATATTAGGGTTTGATATGATGTTTTCAACAAATATTGAAATAAGAAAGTCATATGAAAGAGTCTAGTTATGATCCTTGAAGATTTGATCATATTGGATTAAGATTTCGAGATTCAGGGTTATTCTAACTCATGTCAGGATCAAACATCAAAAGATATCAACATTTGATTAAGATCATCCTAAAGATAATCATATAACATTGATTAAAATGGGTTTAGATTACATTTTCGAACAGGAATGATCAACAGGGTCTGATCATATTTTATATGAATAGATCTCATTTTTCTGATCAAAATGATATATAGTTTTGCTATTTGCTGATGATCCTACTATTTTCTATAATTAATTGAAAATCGACCAATCAGGGAATTTCTAGGATTTTAAAAAGAAAATAAAAAAAGAAAGGATTTCAAGCTCTGCTTCGCGGATCAAACGAAGGATTCGATTATCCGTATCCTCCCGTTTACCCGCGAGCAAAGGCTCGGCCGAAGGGAGGGTCAGACGGTGCAAAGGACAAAAGTGCCCTTACTCGGTTAATTGATGTCATTACCAGAGCATGGGCAGAAGGGTCATTTTATCGAGTTAATTATTAAACTCGCGCGCCCGAGCAACAGCGAGGTTACAGAGGTGAGGGAAGGGGTGGCTAGCTCGAGTTGAGCTGAGCCTGGAGGAATGTAGAGGGTTGCATTCACTCCGCGGGATCCTTCCGAGCTCAACGAGCTCCAAGTCATCGTCGGAGGTGAAGAATATCGCGATTTCAACGTTAACAGACCAAACGAAGAAGAAAAGGAAAAGTCGGGTTTACCTGCCCCTCTGGCTGGGATGAGGGGTCACGAAGCTTCTCAGGGAGTTTGTGAAGCTCTTCGTTTGATTTCCAACCGTCGACGACGCTTCTAGCTCTCCGGCGAAGAAGCTTTCGGTCGCAGTTAGGTTGGCTTGTCGACGAGCAGGTTGTGGTCTCTTGCGGCTCCCGGTAATGAGACGAGCACGACGGCCTCGGTCCCAAGATGGTGTAGCCGAGGTGAATTCGCAGGAGGTGGCTCAGAGAAGGAGGACAGGGTCGAGGTCATTCGGGAGGATGGAAGGGGAGGTTGATGAGGAAGAGTGAGGTTGGCGAGGAATTGAGGTGTCGTTGTGACTAAAGGAGGGTTGGCGTAGCCTCTGGTGTCCTTAAATAGTTGTGGGTGAAGCTGTAGGGCGAAGTCCTAATCTGGGCCGCCGCCAGCAGGAGCGGGGGAGATCGTTCTCCCGGATCTGTGGACGAGAGGAGGGTAATGTGGGGATCGTTGCGATCGTCTCGGCGCGAGGAACCACTCCTCCAAATATCTCAGCACGTCATTGGGTGTGCTGGACGCACGAGGGGAAAGATGGCGCATGCACTGTAGTGACCTTGACCGCGTCCTGCGGGAGTTTAGGGACGAAGTCCCTACCATCGGATGGCGATCGGGCGGCTGAGGAAAGAAAAGATCAGGCGGATAGTGGTCCGTGTGATCGGGATCTAGCGGCTGATCTGAGAACCAGATCTTAAAAGAGAGAACCCTCAGATCTTCATCGGACGGTCAGGAAAAGAGGAAATCAGCGCATAAGTTAGCTTAGGCGCGTGACATGTCAAATCAAATTAAAATGACATGAACTTTGGTCTAAGTCTTTATGATTAAGAGAATAATACACGAAATTAAAATGGGCATAACTCCCAATTGGTTGACCCAATTGTTACCAAATTTTAGGAGCTTGCTAGTGAGTTCAAAGTGTACCTTGTGTACAAATTTGGTAGCAAAAATCGATCTGTAGATAGGTAAATTGAGCAATTTCCTCAAAGCATTAGTTTAGGTTATCAAGTAAACTAGGGTTTGCTTTCTTTTTGCCAAAAGTGTCATATTAAGCTTAGTCATGCAATGATTAAGTTGAGGGTAGTTTTGTCAACAATAAATTGAGAAAAGAAATAACAAGAGAGAGAAAATAAAGTAAAAACTCACTCCATCACATTCTCCGCTCCTTAAAAGAATTTTGTCCTCAAAATTCAAGAAGCCTGAAAGAGATGTGGATACTTCCGCTCGACTTCAGACTTGAGCTCCCAGGTAGCATCGGTTGGATCATGGTGGCTCCAGAGAACTTTCACCATATCTATACTCTGATTGTTGCGAAGCTCCTTTGTCTTTAGATCGAGAATTCTGACTGGTGACTCAGCATATGACAGATCATCTTTCAGTCGAGGGGCTCATGATTCAGAATGTGACTAGGATCTTTGACGTACGGCTTCAGATTGGATACGTGGAAGACATTGTGCATGGCACTGTACTGAGGTGGCAAAGCAAGGTGATAGGCACATTCTCCAACCCTTTCAAGGATCTCAAAGGGTCCCACATAACGAGGACTGAGCTTTCCCTTATTCTTGGCCAAAGCTCGAATAGGTCGGATCTTCAGGAATACGTGATCACCTTCCTTGAATTGTCGTTCTCATCGGTGAGCATCTGCATAAGATTTCTTCCTATCAAGTGCTTGCTTCATTCTTTGCTTAATCAGTGCAACTTTGTCTGTATACAGCTGTATCTCCTTGGATTTCATCAAAGTGTGTTCTCCAACATCGTCCCAGTGTAACGGAGATCTGCACGGCCTGCCGTAGAGAGCTTCGTATGGTGGCATCCCAATACTCGCCTGATAGCTATTATTATACGCAAACTCAGCCAATGGCAAGTAATGGTCCCACGAGCCTTCCCAGTCGAGCACACAAGCTCGTAGAAGATCTTCTAAAATCTGTACGGTAAGCTCTAACTGTCTGTCTGTCTGCGGGTGATAAGTTGTGCTGAAGTTCAACTTGGTGCCCAGCTCCTCTTGGACTTGCTTCCACAGCTTCGATGTAAACTTTGGATCCCTGTCTGAGACAATGTATGCTGGAATACCATGTAGACGTACAATCTCTCGGATGTAGAGGTCAGCCAACTCAAAAACCTTCGCAGTAGTCTTCACAGGCAGAAAATGAGCTGACTTGGTGAGACGATCCACTATGACCCATGCAGCGTCGTACCCCTTCCTAGTCCTAGGCAAACCCACCATGAAATCCATGGTAATGTGCTCCCATTTCCATTCTGTAATCTCAAAGGGTCGTAGTAGACCGCCTGGCCGTTGATGCTCGGCCTTGATCCTCTGATAGGTAAGACACCGGGATACGAAATCAGCTATATTGTGTTTCATGCCTCTCCACCAAAACTGACGTTGCAGATCCTAATACATCTTGGTCGTGCCGGGATGAACCGTGTACTTGGACCCATGCGCTTCACTCAGAATCGTGGTCTTCATGGCTGACTGCTCAAGAACCCACATACGATGCTTGTATCGAAGTCCACCATCAAGTCCCACAGATAGGTGTGTTTGAGGCTTTGACAAGAGAGAAGAGAGCTTTGGGAGATCAGGACTAGCCTTCTGTGCTTCCAGGAGTTCAGAATGCAGGTTGGATGTGACCGAGATGTTGTTGACATGGACACGATCTAATAGAAACATCGGCTTCCAACCAACTAGGGTTTCCATATTTCTCCACTCAGGAACAGAAAGAGATGCACAAACTGCTCTTTTCCTACTAAGGGAATCAGCGGCTACGTTTGCCTTACCCGGGTGGTAGGCAATAGTGAAATCATAGTCCTTCAAGTACTCGATCCACCGACGCTGGCACAGATTTAAGTCCTTCTGAGTCAAAATGTACTTCAGGCTTTTGTGATCAGTGAAGATATCAAACGTTGCCCCATACAAGTAGTGTCTCCAGATCTTAAGAGCATGAATTATTGTAGCCAATTCCAGGTCATGCGTAGGATAATTGAGCTCGTTAGGTTTTAGATGACGAGATGCATATGCCACTACTTTTCCATTTTGCATAAGGACACAACCTAACCCATTCCTTGATGCGTCAGTGAAGATGACAAACCCTTCGTTCCCAGAGGGTAGAACAAGCACAGGAGCCGACGTCAACTTTTGCTTCAACAGCTGGAAACTGGATTCACATGTAGCTAACCAGATGAAGTACTCGTCCTTACGAGTGAGCTTTATCAGAGGAAGTTCCCCTTAGAAAAATTAGGGATGAAACGTCGATAATATCCGTCCAGTCCTAAGAAACTCTGGATTTCTGAAGGATTACGAGGAGGTTGCCAATCAAGCACTGCAGAGACTTTGGCGGGATCAACAGAAATAGTGTCTCCAGAGATGACGTGTCCCAAAAACATGACTTTATTGATCCAGAACTCACATTTAGATAGCTTGCCATAGAACTTCTGGGTTTGTAAAATCTCGAGAACTGTCTTCAAGTGTTCCCGATGTTTCTCCACAGAATTAGAAAAGATCAGAATATCATCAATGAAGACAACCACGAAATCATCAAGATAGGAATGGAAGACTTTGTTCATCAGATTCATGAAGACACCAGGTGCATTGGTCAACCCGAATGGCATCACTAGAAACTCATAGTGTCCATACCGAGTTCGGAAGGCTGTTTTAGAAATGTCAGAGTCTTTGACCTTCAGTTGATGGTAGCCAAAACGGAGATCAATTTTCGAGAAGACTTTAGAAGTGCGAAGCTGATCGAAGAGGTCATCAATACGAGGGAGAGGATACGTGTTCTTAATAGTAGCCTGGTTCAACATGCGATCGTCAATACACATCCGCATAGAACCATCTTTCTTTTTCACGAAGAGAACAGGAGCACCCCAAGGGGAGACACTAGGGTGGATAAAACCTTTATCAAGGAGTTCTTGTAGTTGTTTCTTCAGCTCCATCAGCTCAGTAGGGGCCATCCTATATGGTGCCCTAGAAATCGGAGTGGTTCCAGGAAGAAGGTCTATAGAGAGAACTATGCCTCTGTCTAGAGGCAGGCCAGGAAGCTCCTCCGGGAATACATCAAGAAAATCACGTACCACCTCCAGTCTTTCAACAAGCTCGTGGGCAGGACTGGTCTCTGAGACAAATGCGAGGAAGACTTTACACCCTTTATTTACTAGCTTCTTAGCTTTGAGAGAAGAAATTATTATATTATTACAGAATCCGCTCCCCTTAGGTATCACCACAGAACGGTTATGAGGATGAGAAAGAAGTACCAACTTGTCCCTACAGTCAATTGTTGCATAATATTCATATAGCCAGTCCATTCCGAGAATAACACCAAAGTCTTCCATAGACAAGAGGATAAATTCGAAAGGCAGGTCATGATTCTCGAATTTGAGAGGGAGAACATCAGTTTTCTGCAAGGTTGTGAGAATTCTGCCACTAGGAGTTGTCACATCCAAAATATACCACAGATCCCTTATATTTAGATTTAACATGGATGCCAGATTTTGAGAAATGAATGTGTTTGTAGATCTAGAATCAAATAGTGCTCTAACAGGATGTCCATTCAAGAATACAATGCCTACATATGATAATTTCGAATTTAAGTAATTGAAGGCATTGAACGAGATGTTGAATATATGAAAAAGATTTAAAGTTTACCTTCCACAAGCTGATTTGGATTTGCCCTAGCTTCTTCTGTTGTCACTGCAAAAACCCTGGCGTTGCGATGTCCCTAAGGGGGTGGAGCACCGGACGGATGCTTGCCAAGGACTGATGCATTGGGACACTTGGCAAGGAAATGTCCCTCCTTCTTGCAGTTGTAGCAGACGGGCTTGGTGTAGCGACAAGGTCCATCGTGTCCTCGTCTGCAGGTCTTGCACTTGTTGCGATAGTCCATCAGCTTGTTGTTCTTTGGACCTTTCCTTCCTGAACCTCCTCCCTTTCCTGATCCTTTGTTGTGGCCGGGGTGGAACTTCTTGAACTTCTCCTCTTCAGTGGGGGTTAACCCCAGGTACCCCATGCTAGGTGGCTTCTGCAAACCCTGCTCTCTCTCCTTCTGAAGGGCCATATCTAGGGCTTCATCTAGGTTTCGAGGACGGGAGGATATGACTAGGGTTTTTAACTGTGTGGTAAGACGGTCCACAAAGTGCTCAGTGAGACACTCTTCAGTACGGATGGGGGCGTAGCGCTCCAAAAGCCTGAACTGTCTAGTGTAGTCGGCCACTGACAGCTTGCCTTGCTTGAGCTCCATGTACATCACCTCCTTCCTCTTCCTTTCAGCTATGGGCATGAAACGATCGGTGAATAGGGTTTTGAAGGCTTCCCAACCCATGGCATCCACCTCTCCTCCCCTATTCCCGCCATAATTCTCCCACCATATCCTAGCCCCTCCCTTAAGCATATGGGCTGCAAAGGTGACCTTCTTCTCTTCAGGGACTCCTAGGGTACGGAATCCGTTTTCCATGGACAGAAGCCAGGCTTCGGCCTTATCCATCACTTCGGGTTAGTCTTCCCCCTAAAAGGAATCAGGGTTTAACTTGATGAAATCTATCACCGTTACTTCTCTTGCCCTAGGGTTACTGGGTTCTGGGATGGCTCGGTTGACTAGGGTTTCCATGAAGTCAAAAAGAGCCTTCTTCTGTTCTTCCCATCTCTCTTGGCCCATAGGATCAGGATTTCCGGAGGTTTCATGGTCCTTCCTTTTGTGAGAGTGAGATTCCTCAGAGGATGTGGAGTTTCTGGTTTTTGGAGGCATCCTGAAATTAATTAAACAAATCAGGGTTTATCTCTCAAAAGTTTCATTATTATCATCATTATCATGATTATCATTTCAATTATCATTTTCATTTTTTTTTCTTCTCATTATTAAAGTTCTTAATGTTACAATTTGCGGAGGATATCCTAAGACGGTCCTTATAAGTCATTCCTTAAGACTTGTCTAAATAGAGAGACATTTTCTTAGCCTTATAAGGTGAGAAGGAAATTTCAAAGTCGAGATGAGAGGGAAATATTCCTAGAGAAAGAGGTAAGAGGGAATTTTCTAGAGATGAGAGGGTCCTAAATAGGATAATCCCAAAAGTAGGGGAACTTAGAGTATCGGCCAGGTAGACTCACACTACCTTATAGGTAGCCTCGTGATTGCCAAGCAAAGTGGCTCGGAGACTTTAACCAGACCTTAGGCAGATGCTATCCTAATCACATCAACCCTTCGTATCCCAAACTCAAGGACTACCCTAGACTCACAATAGAGTGAATGGGTTCATGTGACTATGTTGTGTGAACCTTCGCTCTGATACCAACTGTGACGACCCCAATTTCTATATACTTTCCGTAATGACATAAACAGATATGCGTGCACTCATATCTTATAAATGTCAAAAGGGAAAATACAAGAAATTAGTGAAGTCAACTAAAACCAGAGATATGCCAAGATCTAGTTCACAAACAAAAATTAATAGCCACAATAACCACCATTCATTGAGGATAAATAAAGTCATACATAACTTATTCGAATGGAGAGAAGAGATATAATTAGTTCTAAAGAAATAATAGAGATACATAGGATATTATCATCCTCAAAGTACTGGAGAGGGAAAAACTACATCTATCTTGAAATAGATAAGAAGAACAGAAATCTATCTAATATATTCTCCTTGCTCATTTATTATGCCTTCAGGTACTGTGGTCATCTCTTTTACTCCATTGTTTCACAAGTTCTTTGTACCTAAAAATACGGGAAACAAAACACGAGTCAAAAGAGTACGTGGTAGAAAAAGATACTATAGTATGGTTGCATAAGAAAAGTAACTTTTGAAATCAAAACGAGATAAGCAGAAATCATATTCTTTAAGCGAAGCGATAATCAGGTAAACATTTCTTTTAACCTGTCATTTGATGCGATTGTACTACTCCAAGCACCTTTTCAACATACATATAATGTGGGCCATAGAGAAGAAAAAGAGAGGGATACATACATCTAACATGGGCCAGATTTCATACATCCATGTTAGGCACATACATCCAGCATTAGGCAGTGCATGTAGCTACAATCCATCTAACCTTTCATCTTATATTTAGAGTTTTTGTCGGCAAAGGAAAATACACTATAGTGTTTCATCCAAGCACATTTATAAAGTAATTGCATCCAATTACAATACTTTTAACAACCATGGAAAACTAATCATATACTTATAACCAAGTACCTTCTAGCAGATCTGATCCTCACAGGTTCCTAGATCAAGGGTTGAGAGAAGATCCTCCTGAAATATGAGTAACCCTATGTTACAATATGTCTTTATCATTTCTTATAACTTTAGAGTTTAGATTATTAGGGTTTAGATCCTTAGGATTTAGATCATTGGATTTGGATCATTAGATTCATCATTAGGGTACTCCTAATCCTTGAGATCAGAGTTGACCAAAGGAGGTTGATTAATCAAGTTCTTAAAGAGATCTTAGAAGATTAGGGTTTGATATGATGTTTTCAACAAATATTGAAATAAGAAAGTCATATGGAAGAGTCCCATTATGATCCTTGAATATTTGATCATATTGGATTAATATTTCAAGATTCAGGATTATTCTAACTCATGTCAGGATCAAAGATCAAAAGATATCAACATTTGATTAAGATCATCCTAAAGATAATCATATAACATTGATTAAAATGGGTTTAGATTACATTTTCGAACAGGAATGATCAACAGGGTCTGATCATATTTTATATGAATAGGTCTCATTTTTCTGATCAAAATGATATATAGTTTTGCTATTTTCTGATGAT
Organism: Alisma plantago-aquatica; assembly: GCA_963693085.1. Classification (NCBI taxonomy): domain Eukaryota; kingdom Viridiplantae; phylum Streptophyta; class Magnoliopsida; order Alismatales; family Alismataceae; genus Alisma; species Alisma plantago-aquatica. The sequence continues at coordinate 284,342,545 of OY856414.1, read as the reverse complement.
CCTACTATTTTCTATAATTAATTGAAAATCGACCAATCAAGGAATTTCTAGGATTTTAAAAAGAAAATAAAAAAAGAAAGGATTTCGAGCTCTGCTTTGCGGATCAAACGAAGGATCCAATTATCCGGATCCTCCTGTTTACCCGCGAGCAAAGGCTCGGCCGAAGGGAGGGTCAGACGGTGCAAAGGACAAAACTGCCCTTACTCGGTTAATTGATGTCATTACCAGAGCATGGGCAGAAGGGTCATTTTATCGAGTTAATTGTTAAACTCGCGTGCCCGAGCAGCAGTGAGGTTACAGAGGTGAGGGAAGGGGTGGCTAGCTCGAGTTGAGCTGAGCCTGGAGGAATGCAGAGGGTTGCATTCACTCCGCGGGATCCTTCCGAGCTCAACGAGCTCCAGGTCATCGTCGGAGGTGAAGAATATCGCGATTTCAACGTTAACAGACCAAACGAAGAAGAAAAGGGAAAGTCGGGTTTACCTGCCCCTCTGGCTGGGATGAGGGGTCACGAAGCTCCTCAGGGAGTTCGTGAAGCTCTTCGTTCGATTTCCAACCGTCGACGACGCTCCTAGCTCTCCGGCGAAGAAGCTTTCGGTCGCAGTCATGTTGGCTTGTCGACGAGCAGGTTGCGGTCTCTTGCGGCTCCCGGTAATGAGACGAGCGCGACGGCCTCGGTCGCGAGATGGTGTAGCCGAGGTGAATTCATGGGAGGTGGCTCAGAGAAGGAGGACGGGGTCGAGGTCAGTCGGGAGGAAGGAAGGGGAGGTTGATGAGGAAGAGTGAGGTTGGCGAGGAATTGAGGTGTCGTTGTGACTAAAGGAGGGTTGGCATAGCCTCTGGTGTCCTTAAATAGTCGTGGGTGAGGCTGTAGGGTGAAGCCCTAATCTGGGCCGCCGCCAGCAGGAGCGGGGGAGATCGTTCTCCCTGATCTGTGGGCGAGAGGAGGGTAATGTGGGGATCGTTGTGATCGTCTCGGCGCGAGGAACCACTCCTCCAAATATCTCGGCACGCCGTTGGGTGTGTTGGACGCACGAGGGGAAAGACGGCGCATGCACTGTAGCGGCCTTGACCGCATCCTGCGGGAGGTTAGGGACGAAGTCCCTACCGTCGGATGGCGATCGGGCGGCTGAGGAAAGAAAAGATCAGGCGGATAGCGGTCCATGCGATCGGGATCAAGTGGCTGATCTGAGAACCACATCTTAAAAGAGCGAACCCTCGGATCTTCATCGAACGGTCAGGAAAAGAGGAAATCAGCGCATAAGTTAGCTTAGGCGCGTGACATGTCAAATCGAATTAAAATGACATGAACTTTGGTCTAAGTCTTTATGATTAAGAGAATAATACACGAAATTAAAATGGGCATAACTCCCAATTGGTTGACCCAATTGTTACCAAATTTTAGGGGCTTGCTAGTGAGGTCAAAGTGTACCTTGTGTACAAATTTGGTAGCAAAAATCGATCTGTAGATTGGTAAATTGAGAAATTGCCTCAAAGCATTCGTTTAGGTTATCAAGTAAACTAGGGTTTGCTTTCTTTTTGCCAAAAGTGTCATATTAAGCTTAGTCATGCAATGATTAAGTTGAGGGTAGTTTTGTCAACAATAAATTGAGAAAAGAAATAACAAGAGAGAGAAAATAAAGTAAAAACTCACTCCATCACATTCTCCCCTCCTTAAAAGAATTTTGTCCTCAAAATTCAAGAAGCCTGAAAGAGATGTGGATACTTCCGCTCGACTTCAGACTTGAGCTTCCAGGTAGCATCGGTTGGATCATGGTGGCTCTAGAGAACTTTCACCATATCTATACTCTGATTGTTGCGAAGCTCCTTTGTCTTTAGATCGAGAATTCTGACTGGTGACTCAGCATATGATAGATCATCTTTCAGTTCGAGGGGCTCATGATTCAGAATGTGACTAGGATCTCTGACGTACGGCTTCAGATTGGATACGTGGAAGACATTGTGCATGGCACTGTACTGAGGTGGCAAAGCAAGATGATGGGCGCATTCTCCAACCATTTCAAGGATCTCAAAGGGTCCCACATAACGAGGACTGAGCTTTCCCTTATTCTTGGCCAAAGCTCGAATAGGTCGGATCTTCAGGAATACATGATCACCTTCCTTGAATTGTCGTTCTCGTCGGTGAGCATCTGCATAAGATTTCTGCCTATCCTGTGCTCGCTTCATTCTTTGCTTAATCAGTGCAACTTTGTCTATATACAGTTGTATCTCCTTGGATTTCATCAAAGTGCGTTCTCCAACATCGTCCCAGTGTAACGGAGATCTGCATGACCTGCCGTAGAGAACTTCGTATGGTGGCATCCCAATACTTGCCTGATAGCTATTATTATACGCAAACTCAGCCAATGGCAAGTAATGGTCCCACGAGCCTTCCCAATCGAGCACACAAGCTCGTAGAAGATCTTCCAAAATTTGTACGGTACGCTCTGACTGTCCGTCTGTCTGCGGGTGATAAGTTGTGATGAAGTTCAACTTGGTGCCCAGCTCCTCTTGGACTTGCTTCCACAGCTTCGATGTAAACTTTGGATCCCTGTCTGAGATAATGGATGCTGGAATCCCATGCAGACGTATGATCTCTCGGATGTAGAGGTCAGCCAACTCAGAAACCTTCGTAGTAGTCTTTACATGCAGAAAATGAGCTGACTTGGTGAGACGATCCACTATGACCCATGCAGCGTCGTACCCCTTCCTGGTCCTGGGCAAACCCACCACGAAATCCATGGTAATGTGCTCCCATTTCCATTCTGGAATCTCAAGGGGTCATAGTAGACCGCCTGGCCGCTGATGCTCAGCCTTGATCCTCTGACAGGTAAGACACTGGGATATGAAATCAGCTATATTGTGTTTCATGCCTCTCCACTAAAACTGACGTTGCAGATCCTTGTACATCTTGGTCATGACGGGATGAACCGTGTACTTGGACCCATGCGCTTCACTCAGAATCGTGGTCTTCACGGCTGACTACTCAGGAACCCACATATGATGCTTGTATCGAAGTCCACCTCAAGTCCCACAGATAGGTGTGTTTGAGGCTTTGACAAGAGAGAAGAGAGCTTTGGGAGATCAGGACTAGCCTTCTGTGCTTCCAGGAGTTCAGAATGCAGGTTGGATGTGACCGAGATGTTGTTGACATGCACACGATCTGACAGAAACATCGGCTTCCAACCAACTAGGGTTTCCATATTTCTCCACTCAGGAACAGAAAGAGATGCACAAACTGCTCTTTTCCTACTAAGGCCATCAACGACTACGTTTGCCTTACCCGGGTGGTAGGCAATAGTGAAATCATAGTCCTTCAAGTACTCGATCCACCGACGTTGGCGCAGATTTAAGTCCTTCTGAGTCAGAATGTACTTCAGGCTTTTGTGATCAGTGAAGATATCAAACGTTGCCCCATACAAGTAGTGTCTCCAGATCTTAAGAGCATGAATTATTGCATCAAATTCCAGGTCATGCGTAGGATAATTGAGCTCGTTAGGTTTTAGCTGACGAGATGCATATGCCACTACTTTGTCGTTTTGCATAAGGACACAACCTAACCCATTCCTTGATGCATCAGTGAAGATGACAAACCCTTCGTTCCCAGAGGGAAGAACAAGCACAGGAGCCGACGTCAACTTTTGCTTCAACAGCTGGAAACTGGATTCACATGTAGCTGACCAGATGAAGTACTCATCCTTACGAGTGAGCTTTGTCAGAGGAAGTGCCACCTTAGAAAAATTAGGGATGAAACGTCGATAATATCCGGCCAGTCCTAAGAAACTCCAGATTTCTGAAGGATTACGAGGAGGTTGCCAATCAAGCACTGTAGAGACTTTGGCGGTATCAACAGAAATAGTGTCTCCAGAGATGATGTGTCCCAAAAACATGACTTTATCGATCCAGAACTCACATTTAGATAGCTTGCCATAGAACTTCTGGGTTCGTCAAATCTCGAGAACTGTCCTCAAGTGTTCCCGATGTTTCTCCACAGAATCAGAAAAGATCAGAATATCATCAATGAAGACAACCACGAAATCATCAAGATTGGGCTGGAAGACTTTGTTCATCAGATCATGAAGACACCAGGTGCATTGGTCAACCCGAATGGCATCACTAGAAACTCATAGTGTCCATACCGAGTTCGGAAGGATGTTTTAGAAATGTTGGAGTCTTTGACCTTCAGTTGATGGTAGCCAGAATGGAGATCAATTTTCGAGAAGACTTTAGCAGTGCAAAGCTGATCGAAGAGGTCATCAATGCGAGGGAGAGGATACTTGTTCTTAATAGTAGCCTGGTTCAACATGCGATAGTCAATACACATCTGCATAGAACCATCTTTCTTTTTCACAAAGAGAACAGGAGCACCCCAAGGGGAGACACTAGGGTGGATAAAACCTTTATCAAGGAGTTCTTGTAGTTGTTTCTTCAGCTCCATCAGCTCAGCAGGGGCCATCCTATACGGTGCCCTAGAAATCAGAGTGGTTCCAGGAAGAAGGTCTATAGAGAGATCTATGTCTCTGTCTGGAGGCAGCCCAGGAAGCTCCTCCAGGAATACATCAAGAAAATCACGTACCACCTCCAGTCTTTCTACAGGCCCGTGGGCAGAACTGGTCTCTGAGACAAATGCGAGGAAGACTTTACACCCTTTATTTACTAGCTTCTTAGCTTTGAGAGAAGAAATTATTATATTATTACAGAATCTGCTCCCCTTAGGTATCACCACAGGACGGTTATGAGGACGAGAAAGAAGTACCAACTTGTCCCTACAGTCAATTGTTGCATAATATTCATATAGCCAGTCCATTCCGAGAATAACACCAAAGTCTTCCATAGACAAGAGGATAAATTCGAAAGGCAAGTCATGATTCTCGAATTTGAGAGGGAGAACATCAGTTTTCTGCAAGGTTGTGAGAATTCTTCCACTAGGAGTTGTCACATCCAAAATATACCCCAGATCCCTTATATTTAGATTTAACATGGATGCCAGATTTCGAGAAATGAATGTGTTTGTAGATCCAGAATCAAATAGTGCTCTAACAGGATGTCCATTCAAGAATACAATGCCTACATATGATAATTTCGAATTTAAGTAATTGAAGGCATTGAACGAGATATTGAATATATGAAAAAGATTTAAAGTTTACCTTCCACAAGCTGATTTGGATTTGCCCTAGCTTCTTCTGATGTCATTGCAAAAACCCTGGCATTGCGATGTCCCTGAGGGGGTGGAGCACCGGACGGATGCTTGCCAAGGACTGATGCATTGGGACACTTGGCAAGGAAATGTCCCTCCTTCTTGCAGTTGTAGCAGACGCGCTTGGTGTAGCGACAAGGTACATCGTGTCCTCATCCGCAGGTCTTGCACTTGTTGTGATAGTCCATCAGCTTGCTGTTCTTTGGACCTTTCCTTCCTGAACCTCCTCCCTTTCCTGATCCTTTTTTGTGGCCGGGGTGGAACTTCTCCTCTTCAGTGGTGGTTAACCCCAGGTACCCCATGCTAGGTGGCTTCTGCAAACCATGCTCTCTCTCCTACTGAAGGGCCATATCTAGGGCTTCATCCAGGTTTCGAGGATGGGAGGCTATGACTAGGGTTTTTAACTGTGTGGTAAGACGGTCCACAAAGTGCTCAGTGAGACGCTCTTCAGTACGGATGGGGGCATAGCGCTCCAAAAGCCTGAACTGTCTAGTGTAGTCGGCCACTGACAGCTTGCCTTGCTTGAGCTCCATGTACATCACCTCCTTCCTCTTCCTTTCAGCTATGGGCATGAAACGGTCGGTGAATAGGGTTTTGAAGGCTTCCCAACCCATGGCATCCACCTCTCCTCCCGTATTCCCGCCATAATTCTCCCACCATATCCTAGCCCCTCCCTTAAGCATATGGGCTGCAAAGGTGACCTTCTTCTCTTCAGGGACTCCTAGGGTACGGAATCCGTTTTCCATGGATAGAAGCCAGGCTTTGGCCTTGTCCATCACTTCGGGTTGGTCTTCCCCCCAAAAGGAATCAGGGTTTAACTTGATGAAATCTATCACCATTACTTCTCTTGCCCTAGGGTTACTGGGTTCTGGGATGGCTCAGTTGACTAGGGTTTCCATGAAGTCAAAAAGAGCCTTCTTCTGTTCTTCCCATCTCTCTTGGCCCGTAGGATCAGGATTTCCAGAGGTTTCATGGTCCTTCCTTTTGTGAGAGTGAGATTCCTCAGAGGATCAGGAGTTTCTGGTTTTTGGAGGCATCCCGAAATTAATTAAACAAATCAGGGTTTATCTCTCAAAAGTTTCATTATTATCATCATTATCATGATTCTCATTTCAATTATCATTTTCATTTTTTTTTCTCATTATTAAAGTTCTTAATGTTACAATTTGCGGAGGATATCCTAAGACGGTCCTTATAAGTCAGTCTTTAAGACTTGTCTAAATAGAGAGACATTTTCTTAGCCTTATAAGGTGAGAAGAAAATTTCAAAGTTGAGATGAGAGGGAAATATTCCTAGAGAAAGAGGTAAGAGGGAATTTTCTAGAGATGAGAGGGTCCTAAATAGGATAATCCCAAAAGTAGGGGAACTTAGAGTATCGGCCAGGTAGACTCACACTGCCTTATAGGTAGCCTCGTGATTGCCAAGCAAAGTGGCTCGGAGACTTTAACCAGACCTTAGGCAGATGCTATCCTAGTCACCTCAACCCTTTGTATCCCAAACTCAAGGACTACCCTAGACTCACAATAGAGTGAATGGGTTCATGTGACTATGTTGTGTGAACCTTCGCTCTGATACCAACTGTGATGACCCCAATTTCTATATACTTTCCATAATGACATAAACAGATATGCGTGCACTCATATATTATAAATGTCAAAATGGAAAATACAAGAAATTAGTGAAGTCAACTAAAACCAGAGATATGCCAAGATCTAGTTCACAAACAACAATTAATAGCCACAATAACCACCATTCATTGAGGATAAATAAAGTCATACATAACTTATTCGAATGGAGAGAAGAGATATAATTAGTTCTAAAGAAATAATAGAGATACGTAGGATATTATCATCCTCAAAGTACTGGAGAGGGAAAAACTACATCTATCATGAAATAGATAAGAAGAACATAAATCTATCTAATATATTCTCCTTGCTCATTTATTATGCCTTCAGGTACTTTGATCATCTCTTTTACTCCATTGTTTCACAAGTTCTTTGTACCTAAAAATATGGGAAACAAAACACGAGTCAAAAGAGTACGTGGAAGAAAAAGATACTATAGTATGGTTGCATAAGCAAAGTAACTTTTGAAATCAAAACGAGATAAGCAGAAATCATATTCTTTAAGCGAAGTGATAATCAGGTAAACATTTCTTTTAACCTGTCATTTGATGCGATTGTACTACTCCAAGCACCTTTTCAACATACATCTAATGTGGGCCATAGAGAAGAAAAAGAGAGGGATACATACATCTAACATGGACCAGATTTCATACATCCATGTTAGGCACATACATCCAGCATTAGGCAGTGCATGTAGCTACAATCCATCTAACCTTTCATCTTATATTTAGAGTTTTTGTCGGCAAAGGAAAATACACTATAGTGTTTCATCCAAGTACATTTATAAAGTAGTTGCATCCAAGTACAATACTTTTAACAACCATGGAAAACTAGTCATATACTTATAACCACATACCTTCTAGCAGATCTGATCCTCACAGGTTCCTAGATCAAGGGTTGAGAGAAGATCCTCCTGAAATATGAGTAACCCTATGTTACAATATGTCTTTATCATTTCTTATAACTTTAGAGTTTAGATCATTAGGGTTTAGATCCTTAGGATTTAGATCATTGGATTTGGATCATTAGAGTCATCATTAGGGTACTCCTGATCCTTGAGATCAGAGTTGACCAAAGGAGGTTGATTAATCAAGTTCTTAAAGAGATCTTATAAGATTAGGGTTTGATATGATGTTTTCAACAAATATTGAAATAAGAAAGTCATATGGAAGAGTCTAGTTATGATCCTTGAAGATTTGATCATATTGGATTAATATTTCGAGATTCATGGTTATTCTAACTCATGTCAGGATCAAAGATCAAAAGATATCAACATTTGATTAAGATCATCCTAAAGATAATCATATAACATTGATTAAAATGGGTTTAGATTACATTTTCGAACAAGAATGATCAACAGGGTCTGATCATATTTTATATGAATAGGTCTCGTTTTTCTGATCAAAATGATATATAGTTTTGCTATATTCTGATGATCCTACTATTTTCTATAATTAATTGAAAATCGACCAATCAGGGAATTTCTAGGATTTTAAAAAGAAAATAAAAAAAGAAAGGATTTCGAGCTCTGCTTCGCGGATCAAACGAAGGATCCAATTATTTGGATCCTCCCGTTTACCCACGAGCAAAGGCTCGGCCGAAGGGAGGGTCAGACGGTGCAAAGGACAAAACTGCCCTTACTTGGTTAATTGATGTCATTACTAGAGCATGGGCAGAAGGGTCATTTTATCGAGTTAATTGTTAAACTCGCGCGCCCAAGTAGTAGCGAGGTTACAGAGGTGAGGGAAGGGGTGGCTAGCTCGAGTTGAGCTGAGCCTGGAGGAATGCAGAGGGTTGCATTCACTCCGCGGGATCCTTCCGAGCACAACGAGCTCCATGTCATCGTCGGAGGTGAAGAATATCGTGATTTCAACGTTAACAGACCAAACAAAGAAGAAAAGGGAAAGTCGGGTTTACCTGCCCCTCTGGCTGGGATGAGGGGTCACGAAGCTCCTCAGGGAGTTCGTGAAGCTCTTCGTTCGATTTCCAACCGTCGACGACGCTCCTAGCTCTCCGGAGAAGAAGCTTTCGGTCGCAGTCAGGTTGGCTTGTCGACGAGCAGGTTGCGGTCTCTTATGGTTCCCGGTAATGAGACGAGCGCGACGGCCTCGGTCCTGAGATGGTGTAGCCGAGGTGAATTCACGGGAGGTGGCTCAGAGAAGGAGGATGGGGTCGAGGTCAGTCGGGAGGAAGGAAGGGGAGGATGATGAGGAAGAGTGAGGTTGGCGAGGAATTGAGGTGTCGTTATGACTAAAGGAGGGTTGGCGTAGCCTCTGGTGTCCTTAAATAGTCGTGGGTGAGGCTGTAGGGTGAAGCCCTAATCTGGGCCGCCACCAGCAGGAGCGGGGGAGATCGTTCTCCCTGATCTGTGGGCGAGAGGAGGGTAATGTGGGGATCGTTCCGATCGTCTCGGCGTGAGGAACCACTCCTCCAAATATCTCGGCACGCCGTTGGGTGTGCTGGACGCATGAAGGGAAAGATGGCGGCGCACTGTAGCGGCCTTGACCGCATCCTGCGGGAGGTTAGGGACAAAGTCGCTACCGTCGGATGGCGATCGGACGGCTGAGGAAAGAAAAGATCAGGCGGATAGCGGTCCATGCGATCGTGATCCAGCGGCTGATCTGAGGACCAGATCTTAAAAGAGCGAACCCTCGGATCTTCATCGGACGGTCAAGAAAAGAAGAAATTAGCGCATAAGTTAGCTTAGGTGCGTGACAGGTCAAATCGAATTAAAATGACATGAATGTTGGTCTAAGTCTTTATGATTAAGAGAATAATACACGAAATTAAAATGGGCATAACTCCCAATTGGTTGACCCAATTATTACCAAATTTTAGGGGCTTGCTAGTGAGGTCAAAGTGTACCTTATGTACAAATGTGGTAGCAAAAATCTATATGTAGATAGGTAAATTGGGCAATTTCCTCAAAGCATTAGTTTAGGTTATCAAGTAAACTAGGGTTTGCTTTCTTTTTGCCAAAAGTGTCATATTAAGCTTAGTCATGCAATGATTACGTTGAGGGTAGTTTTGTCAACAATAAATTGAGAAAAGAAATAACAAGAGAGAGAAAATAAAGTAAAATCTCACTCCATCACATACTCTATGTCAATATATAATTATATATAGTATTTTCCATCTTTATGTATTTAGGTGCTTAACCCAATTAAGAATACCTAGTCATGTCCAACCCAAAAGATACTCATAATATGTGTATCTTGTTACACAAACCTACATACTTATAATCATACTTCTCCAAGGTAGCTGGTGCACCATGCTAACCGTGCCCACACTTTGTTGGAAAAGGTTTCCATGTGTATTTCCAATGGAAGAATCTTCAACATTTACATTATATTCATGGGTGTATATATATATATATGTATATATATATATCAATGTATATCCAATCACAATTTCATATACATTATTACATATATCATACATTATAACAATCACCACATTTGATAAAACAATAGATGGAAACTAGTACAACATCTTGAGCCATCATGTATTGTAGAAAAAGAACCAAGAGATTTAAATCTAATATAACCCTAAATATGCCCTTTATAATAGGATTTCCCATATCTTGATTGGGCAACCCAGTCAGCCAACTGGTGGTTCATGTTTGAGACTAGTGTTGTTGATTTAATCAATGCTTGTCTTGATTATGAGCCCTCAAGTACCATCCTTCTTAAAATGAGCTTCTAATCACTCCCATCCAACATGGTCCACTAAAAGTGTCATCCCATCGTTCTATTCTATTGCATAATTAAAATTTATATGGAGAATGTATAGAGAGAGGCATGGCATGCAAGCGATATACATGTTACATAACATTCGATGAAAATCAAAACACTCACGTTACATGTTTCAAATCACAATAGAATGACCAAATTGCCATATCGTCATACACTTGTAAAATGATTTTCAAGGTGTCACATTGGTTTATGTAATAAGTACATATATTATATCATATATGATATTAGTTGATTTACATGGATACAAAGTTGTAAATAATTGTCAAACAATTATTTTGCGGATTTAGAAGCATACAACACTTGTTTTGATACCATTGTAGGATTTAGGAAAGGGACCAGAGAGGGATAATAAAAATTTCCCTTCCCATTTTACCCTAGTTATAATATCTCATAGCTATACAACTTTTGTGAAAAAATAAATTTAAAGGATAAAGAATATACCTTTGTATGCACTAGTTTTCTAACAACTAGACACGTCTTTGTTGGTTAAGAAGCCAAAATTTCAATCCAAATAGGAATTTCCACAAAGAAATCTAAATATAGTACCAAGTTGTTGCACACTTGTCTTCTTTGCGTCACCTTGTTGTTCTTTTGTGAATAGTCTTATCCAAGACTATTACAAGTGCCTCAAGCTTTACTTCCTCCATGCAGATGAGGTAGAACCTTGTGCACCACCTTTGACACCAAGTTGAAGTGGTACAGGAGTTGTCAATGTGCTAGTCATCCCAAAACTTCATTTCTTTTCTTATATTGGGAAGCCATCCTTTAAGGATAATTTCTCTCTCTATAAGAGAGGAACTTTGTAGCCAACTTGTCTTACAAGTTGTGTGTGATGTGTATAATTGTAATGGTATGAACCCCCATTAAATAGGAGAGTGTAAGTTTCTAGTTCCAATCCCTTTCCTAATCTCAAACACAAAAATAGTATCATAACTTAAAACCTAAACTATCACTCCAATTGGTCGACTAGGACTACCAATTGGACAACTGGGTTTGTCCAGATCTAGATCTGAATTGGTTTCTAAATGGAAACCTTCTTATTTGAATATCCAATCAGATGATTAGAATCCTAATTGATTGACTAGGATAGTCTGCATAAAAATCCAAATTGGTTTCCAAGTTGAAGATTTTCATGTTAGATTCTAGTTTCCTAATTCATTAAGTTAGTCGAGTGAGTGCCACTATCTAAAGTCAGTCGATTGATTGGCAATCAATTGATCCATTCACCCAAATAATCAAGTCAGTCTATTAGACATTTTAGTAACCTAACTGGGAAGAAAAGTATCCTATTTATGATTTAGAACCTTTCTAATCACATGCTTGATAACAAACATTGATTCCCTTATGCATCTTTATGTGTGTGATCTGGTAGGTTCCCAATTATGTTGGTAGTGACATTCAACACCTCACAAGCAAATATTGGAGTCTAGTTGCACACCATTTCCACCCAAGTAATAGGAGTAAATTGGAGAACTACTTCAACCTTTAAAGTAATGCACACTACCATGAACATATAATCCCTTTGTCATATGTATTTGGAGTGAAATGGAAGCATGCAACTGCCATCATATTATCATTCAATCTATGTTTCCTTGAACTAGGGAAGACTATTTAAGAAAGTTTGAGCCCAATGTTTTATATTGACTCAGATGAGCATGGCCAAGCATTTCTATAATATTGCTTATTATGTTGTCAAAATATCACTCTAAAGGAGGGATGAAATTTATCTACATCACCCAAAGTAACCCAAAAGTGTCATAGTGTACCCAATCACTATCTTTTTGGCAACCCTTATTCAGAGCATATTATTCTAGTATTCAAAGTACACAGAATAATATGTGAATATTGTAGTGAATTTGGGTCTAAGGGTTACAATTACCACTATCACATTGAGATTTGACTCTATAATGCCATTTCATGACTTAATGTGTGATTCTTAAGGTGGGTCTTCCCAATATTACTTATTCTCTAACAAGTACACATGTGTCTGAGTTGATATTCAATATCATGACCTACATGACATAATCCCTAATCACCATACATGTTCATCTTGTGTATTATTTTTCCTATAATATCCTCAATAAAACTAACTAGGGACATAACAAGAATGAGTATTCTAAGTATATATATGATCTCATTTTCATGTTCTCAACCCAAACCATATGTCATCAATTTTAAACATTCTTAGGATATTGTTAAATAAATTTATTATTTCAATAATAAAAAACACATAATGAGTGGAATTATATTTTATTAATGATCAAATCATATACAAAGTATCCCTATTACAATCAACGCATGATGGCTCTCATAGCATACAACTGACAATGATACCCTGTGAAAATAAGATGATAGTCTAATTAGATATTTCTTATTGATCCCCTCCTATATATAGGAGAGGAGGCAAGTATAAGGAAGCAAAAAAAAACCTTAATTGGATGAAGGAATCAACCCATGTACATAATGAGCTTAATAAATCTAACAATACACATAGAAAAATTAATATTGTATAAACCATATTCCAAGGAAACATAGACACAATAATAAAAAATATCACATGTTGGAGGTATCTCAACTAGAACTCACATCTTATAGAAGATATTTTATAGAAGATACCATTAATAATCCCTCTTTTTACTGGTATTGTGTTTTTTTTAACAGGAAACTCATCACATCTGGGTTTTCATGACCAATATAGCATAGATCACAATATACCACACAATATCAGACACATCTCATTTGACAAGGATCTATCTCTTCTTAGATCATATAGACATAATGCAATCAAGAGACATTTAGATATGTTAGGACTCACTGAGCATATTGAGGATATCAAATGTTCCCTCTATAGAGCAAAAAATAATTGATCATTAAGTGGACTTGGGTTCCAATAAATACAATTAACTAAGCATATAATTTTTATGACATATGGAGACATTAGTGACTATGGATTACAATTTTGGTGGATAGATACCCATCAAAGTCCTTATTTTCCTTTCGTTAATAGATCACAATGAATTATTTACTGGGATTGAATGTTTTATATCTTTTGCGGCTCCTTCAACTGATGACCCATAAAAACCTTTTTCTATCTTTATCTACATCTTGCAATTTTATTTTTATATGTTAACAAACTAATTGATTGCATGTTCTTCTATAAAGTTATTTTTATAATCTTTAAAAAAATTAATCCCTCTAACATGTTTACATTTAATTAAACTATCAATTAGTATGATCAACTTTGTATCAAAATTTCCCATTTGAAATCAGAAATTTAGTTGAGATTTAGCTCTATCTTCTAGTTCCACCTAGGCATCACGCACGCATGATCTTGACTTACTCAATTAGGATCCAATCTCATACTATTTGGTAAAAATTGGGCCAATGTAGTCTGTGTGGGATTCTATAATCTAATTATTGAGGCCAACTCAGTCCTTCTATTAACAATATTACATGTGATTTGCCTTACATACTATTCACCTTTCACAAACGACTTACCACATGTGAATTCATTCACTAATCTGGCTATCTGGTTCTATGTTATGTTTTAAAAACCAACCTAGACATGTCCATTTCTGTGACAACCTTGATTTTTTTCTCTCTTTATTATGCTCATTCTCACTGTATGATGACCCATTGTCTAGTGTGGATATTCAATTTCATGGTTTGAGTTTTTTGACACTCCAATTTGGTAACATCATTGCTCAACCTCACAATATGTGCCTTCAATTTGCTCTTCATCTAAGTTACATGCTTTATGAATCACCCTCTTGTAACCAAAATTAAATCTCTTATATGTACTTTGTTTGTTTTCTACTATGTATCATGATTTATAGCTTTCAATTTTGAATCCAACAACATAAAAACTGCCTTAATTGGACATTCCAATCCCAAGATATGGACATTTGAACTCTAATCCTTGTTTTAACACAATTTAACTTAATTTTCGGCCTTAATGGGCCCAATTCATGGCACACGGCCCAACAGTCACCACCCTAGCCTTGGAAGCCCTAATGCACCCCTCTTCCTTGTCTGTTGATCAAAATGATCCAATATCTAATGACTATGAACCCATCTTCTACCTTGGTCTGTACAAGGTTCTTGATACTATAGCAGCGCGACCAATAGGAGTCGATCTTTGATCTTTTTGGGCAATCGAAATGAGAAAACCATTGGTTCTTCTTTTGTCTTTTTTGCCCCATGTTTTTGTTCTCCTTGAGCCCTAACTCACCGCCCCCATCTCCTTCTCCTTCCATAGGCGCCATGGCAGCCTCCACCCTTGACAATTTTGGGTGATTCTCATCCAACCATCTTCTTCTCTATTTTGTTCCTCCAACAACTTTGGGATTTTGTTCTGATGATGGGCAGCCACTTCTTCATATCTATTCTGCCCCTTTTTCCACCCCGGTGCTCGCACTCCGGTGAGCAGTAGCCGCAGCACCGCCGTGATTGGGAGCAGTTGTGTGTGTGTTGCTGGCTGAGAGGGACAAACTCCCATGCCCATAGATCCAAGGTGAATGGACGTGATCACCCTTGCCCCTCCCTCTCTCTCTCTCTCTCTCTTCCTCCCCATAGTAGTGGGCCTAGTCAACAAGGGTGGCAACCCGGCCAGCCAGTGCTAAGATGCCATGAAGGTAGATATGCATGGCTCTGAGGGTAGGCAGCGGTGGTGAGCGGCAACCAGCGTCCAGGAAATGCCTCGTCGTGGTGGAATCCACATCCTAGATGCCCGCATCAGCAGATGTTAGGAGGGCAAAATCGGCTTCTTGATCTACATCGAACGACTCATTCTGATGCTTAAATATCTAGATAAAACCCTCCATTTCCTATAGTTTCTAATGGAATGTTCTAAAATGTATAACTCTCTACTCCCTTGGCCAAATTATATATCAAATTGATACTCTCAAAGATATCTACAACTTGAGCATGGTTTGAGACCCTAAAAACCTTTCCCTTTGCCCTGTGCTACTAAAATACAATATTTGACCATGTTTAACTACATCTAGTGTATAATAGTGATAAAACTTGAACCTTTAGTTCACTTTTACCCTCTTTCTAATTTTGATTAGTAACTTTTTAAGCACTTCTGAACTATATGAGGGTCCTAATCACCCTATTGCTCATGAACAAGTCTCTTTCTACACATGTGACTCATTTAGACTCCAATGATGCACTTTGTACTTTTATTCCTAATCTTGCTATCAAATGACGCCAAATATTTGATCAACCTTGAAATTAGTAATCCGTGTTTCTATTTGAATTAATTTCAACCCTCATATCATTATTGTTATAGTTTATTCATTGGACACGTAATTCATGTATATGCTCGTTTATGGGAATGTTTGGCTATAACATGAACTGGTGATGGGTTTGACCTTTTCTGTATATCTGGCAGTATTAGAGCTCTAAAACCAGTTATGTTATGATGTCTTGCTACTTAAACACCTAAGGTCTACCCCTTTTGTTCTATTTTGGGACTTGTGACATTAGATACATTTGTAGTGACCTAATGTATCCTATAATTACTTGTTTGACTTTCTTGTGCCCCATCCATGATATAAATATGTTTTTGTTATATACTCTATACACAAATCATGAATTTTCTATACCCCTCATGATCCCCTAGGTATGGATGTCCCATCTAATCCAAATGTTGGAACCTTATTGCATAGGCCTTATATGTTGACTTGGGAATGCATGTTGTGTATATTGACTAAGTGATGCTAAGACACTAGGTGTAATGACCCGTTTTCAAATTAGTCATCTAATTACGGTTTACTTGGATGATTGTATGCTTAACTAAGTTGATCATTGTTTAAAGCTCTATTAGTGATGGTACTTAATTTTTGATATTTTAAATATAATGAGAAGGTTTAATCATACTTTGATTCACATAATTAGGGTTAAGGTTTGGAAAAACTAATCGGCCCAAATTAGGGTTTTGATGACATATGAATACAGAATTTGATAAGTATAATGTCTCACTAAATGATTTTTAGTATTTTATGTATAAATCTGATTTAATTAAAATTTGGAAAGGATTTGTACATATAAAATGTTAACAACATTGACAAATATCAGAATTTTTGAAGAATGTTCTGACCTATTTATTGGTCGAGTTTCAAACTCGACTGATCATATTTTCATATTGATATAGCAGTGTGGTAATTGAATTTTATCTTTTAATTGGTATATCCAATTGATCTAAAATTTTAATTGCACTTTAAAAACACAATTATAGACACCATGTTTTTTTTTGGTCCCGAATTATAGACACCATGTTAATTTTACGTAATTTTTTGATGACTTCTGATCTCTATAGAGAGGGTGTCGGTCGAGTTCTGTGAAGGACAAACTCGACCAACCATGCTGCTGACTGCAATATAGAAGTTTAGCATTTAATTTTAGTTATTTATTGGTAACTCCAAATGATCTAAATTTTTTGATGTACCTTAAAAACTCAATTTCATACATTGGGTTAAAGTTTCATAATTTTTGGATGAGGTTTGAGTTCTGAAACATGTGGTTTCAGTCGAGTTTATAACTCAGCCGACCAACTAGTCTGACAAAATAAAAATACATTGAGGGGCTTGTTTGTAAATGTTCTAAGCACTTCAAATCATCTATTTCACTAAACTAACACATAAGGAGATCTCATAACTCGTCTATCATGTCAAAGAAATGAAATTCTTGAGAGAGAGGAGAGCTAGGGTTTTGAGTAGAGAAAGTGGAGGAGATGATGACCTAGGGTTTCTCTATCCAAGATATGATGAAATCAAGTAAGTTTAGCTTCTTTGCATAGCATTTCATGATGAATCTTCTCTCACATGTCAAGATTTCGTCCCTCCCCTGAGTTGATTAAAAATCACATCAAATCTCCCCCTTTTCTCACTCTTTCTCTTCTAATCCCCATTTCTAGGGTTTCCGAGTTGAGAGGAGCAAGAATTGGATTCTTTTGCGAGAGTTTGATTGGGTTTCCAAAAATTCAGAGGTTGACCTACGAATTTAAGGTGCTTCACACCTGAGGTGAGTATTTTTCTCCCTCCTAAGCTTTGTATTCATGTTGAAAGCCTAATTTAATCTGGGTAAAACAATCAGAAACCTTGTTTGGATATGTATGCGATTGGATTTGATTTGGGAAAGATATTGGGGAATCCAATTTTACTAATTTTTGATTATTTCTCATTGATTGAAAATTGATTAGTTCCTGTTATATTGATTGAGGATGCAAGGGTATTCTTATGGGTAGATGACTATGATATTTCATGTGAATTTTTCTTAAAAATCAGCCCAATGGCCAATATTCTTGGAATTGAATTGACATGTATAAAGTCATATTTGAATTGTACTAAATTGTATTAAACAAGTGATGAATGCTTATTCACCTTAGTTCAATCATCTCATTTAGTCCAGTTTCGGTTGCATCCGTGCTTTTATTGGCCTTGTCTTCTTATACGCAACTCATATAGGCTTAATTGATTTTACTCCTATTTTTATTGATTCTTTGCACCCTTGTGCAGGTCATTTTGAGCTTTGGGCCTCATCTCCTAGGCCCATATCCATTTCAACCCTTGGATTAGGCTCGGTCAACCTTGGTCAATGAACCCCCGCTCTCCCTCACCCTTGCCGCTGTGCCTTAACCCTACATTGTGACCTCCCTTCTCACCCACGGTCTAAGCAACCACGCGATCGCGATTCCATACTCTTGCCAGCGCCGCGCCCGAGGTCAAAGCAGCAATGAAGCCGCAACTTGTTGCTTCCTTGCCACGATCGTGGAAAAATGAAGTCGCGACCTGGGTCCTTGCCAACATCGCGACCACTTGAAGATCACGGACACGGCAGCTCCAACATCACGACCGAGCATACAAACACCACGACTGAGCTTCCTCCTACTAATGATTGCGCCCGTGATCTTTTCCGCGACCTGCCTCTATATCGCAACCACTCCTAAGCCCGTGACCATGCAAATAGCCATGACCGTGGCATCCAAAACTTAATCGCGACCGCGGTGTTCGAAAAGGCGTGACTGCGGAATTCAAAAAGTCACGACTGCAACCCGTCAAATCATCATCTCCAGACGCCGTTAGGCTGCAGGTATGTCCTAGGTCTAAGGAGACGATCTCCATAGCCAAGAACCTACCCCCGTGGTGGTTTTGCGGCCTGTTCATCCAGATCTGGAGTGAAGACTCGAATCTGCAAGCCACCTCGGCCAGATCTGGATCTAGATCTGCTGCATCTACGCCACTTCCACACCACCATCTCGTCCACGAGCTGCCCCTCCTGCTGTGAGCAAGGACTGCGAGAAGAAGAAGAAGGTGGAGAGAGGAGATCTACCCCGTCTGTCATGGTGTTCTTCTCTCTTCTTCCATATGTGCTCTGACGTTGTGTAGAAGACCGTTTCTCCACAGAGCTATGATCATCTTCTTCACCATGTTCATGGCGGAAACTTCTCTCTCTCTCGTTACTCTTACTTCTCTCACCATGAGCGAGTAGTTTACTTTCGTTGGGGTGCGGGGACTAGCCCCGCTACCCATGCTTTCATATCTTTTTGTTAAACAGTTCATGGCATGTATATCATCTTTCATTTCGTTGTTAATCGTCGATGTGTGCTTGTGGATTGATCACCTGCTTGCATTTATTTGTTTGTTTCCTATGTTGCGAGAACTTCAATGCGTAGGTTTTGAATGTCGATTAACACAGTTGACTCCCAAACTAGAAATAGAATGGGATTCCTTGAGGTCGTAAGTGTATAATCCGTGTGGTGACGAGCCATCTAGCCCACAGTGATGCTTCTGTGTGCCTGACGCCTATATAGGGGGCCTACAACTTCATTTGGATTTATGTATCTTCGGAGCCATAAGTATATGATCTTGATGGTGACGAGGCATCTAATACCTAAGGTGATGCTTACGCGAACCTGACGCCCGTATGGGGGGTTCTGTAGTAGCTCTATTTGAATGGTTGTATCTTGCCTAGATGTTTGATGTTTGGATGTGATTGCATGTGTAGTGGTGGTGAAACTCGGGACCATCCCAGCGATTTCCATCATTAATCTTTAATCAACCTTTAATCTTGCTCTTTTACTTTCCTTTCTTTTAGTTTAATTAAGCTCAATTCAACCAAACTTGTTCTAAATATTAGTCTTGACTGAACTAGATTCGACTAGAGAAATATTCTTAAAAAATGTTGTCCCTTGGGATTCGATCCTCAACTATACTACAATAAGACCCGTTAACTTGCGGGTGGTATTATTGCACGTTTTTTTGGTTAAAAACATAGGGATTTAAACCCTAAGTTAGTTTGTTAGTGCGATAATATAAGCCATGTCAAATTCTGGCGCCGTTACCGGGGACAACAGAATCTTCTAGTTAAATCTAGTTCTTTTGAGGCTAATTTAGGTTTTTCTTTTACTTTTGATACTATCAATCATATATACTTAAATTTGGTTCTACTCCGTCCATCTTACCAGCAAAAGATCTTTCCATCCAAGGTACCCACAAAGTCTAGTGTATGCGCCGCTCGAACAGTCCCGGACTCTCTACTAGCTTTGACCCTGAGATAGACAGAACCTTTCGCTGTCAGTACAGAGAGGACCAGGAAAGAATGTCTCAAGAGGAGGAAATTGCTTGAAGGGTAGATCAAGCCCTTAATGCACAAAGAGATAGACTTATGCAAGAAGCCCGAGCTACAGTCCAAGAAGAAATCCAAGCAGCCCAAGCAGCAGCTCAACAAGCAGAGTTACAAAAGGACCTTAGGGAGTTATCAATCCCTAAAGCTACTGACATTCATCATCCAGTATAACCTGCTCCCATCAACGCTCCCAACTTTGAGATACGGGCACATTGGATCACTTTGCTTCAAAATAGCCCTTTCTATGGTAAGCAAGGAGAAGATAGTCAAGAACATCTTTTGAGGTTCATAGACTTATGCACCATGACAAAGAAAAATGGAGTCACAGATGATGCCATCAGACTCCGTCTCTTCAAGTACTCTCTCACTGATAGAGCTATGAGTTGGTATAACTCCTTGCAATGCGAACCCATCACCACTTGGGAACAACTTCAAAATATTTTCCTGGCAAAATTCTATCCTCCTTCTCCGATCTATGAAATTAGGGGACGAATAACGCAATTCACTCTGGTCCCTGGAGAATCTCTTGCTGAAGAATGGGAAAGATACAAAGAGATTTTACGCAAGTGTCCACATCATGGCATTCCAAAGAATCAACTAAATTGAAATCTTTTATAGAGGTGTGGACGATGATATCAAGAGGTTTTTGGATTCCTCGTCTGGAGGAAACTTCATGTGTTAGAGTTATGATAGCGCATGGAAGGTTGTCACCCTTGGAGCTGAAAACCAAGCCAACTAGGGTAGACCTATTGGCAAAGGAGTGATGAAGGTAGCTATGGATGAAGAAACACCCGAGTACAAGTCTATCGCTGAATCTCTCAAACTCTTAGTTGCCAAGAAAGACCATCTAGAATCTTCTCTTGCTGTTATTGGAAGAGGACGTCCACCCCCTCAACAACAAGAGCAAGTTAAGTCATCTTCAGTCTTCTGTGAAGCATGCAAAGGAACTGATCATTTTACTCTAGCCTGTAACATTCTCTATGATGTTGTTTTGAGCAATACATGTGCCCAAGGAGATAATGGTCAAATGGAAAATCTGAATGCTGCCAAGACCATCCCTGGTCAAGGGTACTATAATCTGAATCAGAATAGGAACCATCCAAGTTTTCAATATGGAAACCCTTCTGGAGCAGAAAACTCATGACAACTTGGTTCAAATTCTCAACAACGAGGCCCGTCGGGATTCCAGTATAACCAACAACCAAATTTTGGGAATCAGGGGAACTTTAGAGGAAACTACCAGAATAGAAACTACAACAATTATCAGAACTATTCTCAGTTTCAGAACCCCAACCAAGTCCCCTATCAACACCAACAACAAGGGCAACAAGCCGGTCCCATCTCTCCTGATGACAAATTGTCAGCTATTGAGAAGATGCTTCAGTCGCAGCAGACTATGATAGCTAACCAGCAAGCCCATCAAAAGGCTATTGAATCTCAACTAGCTCAACATACAGCTAGAATGAAGCCACCTACTGGAGCCTTTGCTGGCCAACCAGAGAACAATCCTAAGCACCCAGAGCAATTGAAGGTTGTCACCACCAGGTCTGGAAAAGACTATTCTGACCCCCCTACTAAGATACCAATAGCGGAAACAAACGATGATGACTTTGCAAATGTCCAAGACTCTACAATACCTGAGTCTCAACCGACGGAACAACTAATCGTTGATAAGACAGACAAAGCAAGATTGGAGGAACCATTGGCTGTGGAGGCAGAAGCCACACCTGAGTTGAATGTGCCTGTATACAAGCCCCGTCCTCCCTTCCCAGCTCGTTTGAAGCAGACAAAGCTCGATACTCGATTCAACAAGTTTAAAGAAGCTATGAAGAAGCTTCATGTAGATATACCCTTTCTAGATGCACTGGCCGAGATACCATCCTGAACTAAGTACTTAAAGTCTCTCCTCACAAGGAAGTACAAAATTGAAGAATATGAGACAGTTAAGCTAGCATCAACCACTTTCGATATCATCCAGAGCAAGATGCCCAAGAAACAGAAAGATCCAGGATCCTGTGGGATTTCATGCCATATTTGGTGACTCCTCATGTAAGAAGGGATTAGCCGATCTCGGTGCTAGCATCTCTATCATGCCACTTAGCCTTTGTAAGAGGTTAGGGTTTGCAGAACTTCTCCCGACTGGAATGACCATTCAACTTGCAGATAACTCTATGACTCTTCCTTTGGGAATCATTGAAGATGTCCCTGTTAAGGTTGGAAAAGAATCTTATGTCCCATGTGACTTTGTCATCATGGACATAAAGGAAGACGCCAGATACCCCCTCATCTTTGGTTGTATGTTCCTTGCCACTACAAGAGCCTTGATTTATGTTGAAGTAGGGACCTTGCTGCTCATATTAGGGAAAGAAACCCTTGAATTCAAAGTTTTTGAAAGCATGCGAAGACCGAGCATGCAGGAAGAAGTCTATTTGATCGATTGCATTGAAAAAATGTCTCTCCTCACACAAGAGGAATATGAACAAGACGATCCTTTAGACGTGGCTCTAACAAACCCATCTGCTGAAATTTTCATCAACGAACAAGTTAAGGATTGTATCCTTCACCTCGACTCTGTAGAGGAAGATCCTGAAGCCAAGTTCGAGGAACTCAAATCTGTGAATGTATCTGAAGAGCCATGTGAGAAGCCAGAAGCCCCTGAAATGAAGCCCCTGCCCAAGGGACTTAAGTATGTGTTTTTGGATGATCTCAAGATTTGTCCAGTTATTATAAATTCTGATCTAACGATCGAAGAAGAAGATAAACTCCTGAAAGAATTAAAGGAAAGAAAGAAAGTTATCGGCTACAAGATGAGCGATCTCACCGGGGTCAGTCAAGCGCTTTGCATGCACAAAAACTCTATGGTGGAAAACCACAAGCCGATTGTTGAGCATCAATGAAAGTTGAATCCTAATATGAAGGAAATAGTCTGCCACTAAGTCATCAAGTTGCTCACTACCAGAATCATCTATCTGATATCTGACTCACCATGGGTGAGCCCTGTACATGTCGTTCCAAAGAAAGGTGGCACTACTGTGATACAGAATGAAAATAACGAACTCATCCCCACTCGAACAGTCACCGAGTGGGGGATGTGCATCGACTACAGGGAGTTAAACAAGGCAACACGTAAAGATCATTTCCCGATGCCTTTTCTAGATCAAGTCTTAGAGTGATTGGCTCATCAGGAATATTTTTTCTATCTCAATGGTTACTCTGGGTTCTACCAAATTTCTATACATCCAGATGACCAAGAGAAAACTACTTTTACTTTCCCCTTCGGAACCTATGCCTTCAGAAGGATGCCATTCAGACTCTGTAATGCGCCTGCAACCTTCCAACGATGCATGGCAGCCATATTTTCTGGTTTAACCGAAACCATTATGGAAGTTTTTATGGATGATTTCTCTGTATATGGGGATTTGTATGACTCATGCCTGAAGCACCTCTCCCTGGTCCTCAAACGATGTGAAGAAGCACATCTTGTGCTAAATTGGGAGAAATGTCACTTTATGGTAAAAGGTGTTGTCCTTGGCCATAGGGTCAGTAACCGAGGAATTGAAGTGGACAAGGCCAAGATCGAAGTGATCTCCAAACTATCTACCCCCACCAATGTAAGATAAGTCCACGCATTCCTTGGTCATGCAGGCTTCTACAGAAGGTTTATCAAGGACTTCTCCAAAATAACCAAGCCCATGACAAACTTGTTGTTGAAGGATGCTGATTTCCATTTTGATCAAGAGTGTATCAAGAGTTTCAACAACCTAAAGCATGCCCTTAAAACAACACCCATCATTCGAGCCCCGGACTGGGATCACCCATTCGAAATTATGTGTGATGCCAGTGATTACGATGTGGGTGCCATTCTGGGCCAATGTATAGAGAAGAAACATCATGTCATCTATTATGCATCGAAGACCCTTGACAAAGCTTAGAGGAACTATGAAACTACTGAGAAGGAACTCCTAGCAGTCGTATATGCCTTTGATAAGTTTAGATCCTACCTCATTGGTTCAAAGGTGATTGTCTACACTGATCATGTTGCTATCCGTTATCTTCTAAAAAATAAAGATGTAAAACCAAGGCTAATAAGATGGATTCTCCTATTGCAAGAATTTGATCTTGAGATTAGAGATAAGAGAGGCACAGAAAATGTTGTAGCAGACCACTTAAGTCATATCCACACTCTGGAAACTGAGAAGATCCCGATTAACGACTCTCTTCCAGATGACCAGCTTATGAAAGTCTCAGAAGCTAATCCTTGGTACTCAGACTATGTGAACTACCTTGCCGCCGGTGTCATCCACCTGGAGTGTAATGGCAATGCTCTAAAGAAATTCATGCATGATGTGAGGCAATATCACTGGGATGAGCCGTACCTCTTCAAGCTCTGTGCCGATGGTCTCTACAGACGTTGTATAGCTGAGGAAGAAGCCCAACTTATTTTAGAACAATGCCACTCAGGCCCAGTCGGAGGCCATATGAGTTCTAAGAAAACTTCTTTGAAGGTTTTGCAATGTGGTTTCTTTTGGCCAACCATATCCAGAGATGCTTACAATTTTGTTCTGTCATGTGATAAGTGTCAGAGAATGGGAAACATTACAAAAAGAGATGAGATGCCACTTAATCTATGGCAAGAAGTTGAGATTTTTGATGTTTGGGGAGTGGACTACATGGGTCCATTCCCATCCTCGCATGGATTTTCCTACATCCTAGTCGTGATTGATTATGTCTCCAAATGGGTAGAGGAAATACCAACAGTTACTAGCGATTCAAAACATGTCATTAAAATGTTCAAAGATATCATTTTCCCCGTTTTACAATCCCACGAACCGTGATATCCGATGGAGGTTCTCATTTTCTGGAAAGAAGCTTTGAAGCTTTGTTAAGAAAATATGGTGTAACACACAAGGTAGCTTCCCCCTACACCCACAAATAAGTGGGCAGGTAGAGGTTTCGAACCGTCAACTCAAATCCTGGAAAAGACAGTAGGACACAACTGAAAGGATTGGTCAGTGAAAATCAATGACGCTTTATGGGCCTACCGAACCGCGTTCAAAACTCCTCTTAGAACAACACCCTTCAGACTTATCTATGGTAAATCATATCACCTGCCCGTGGAACTAGAACATAAAGCATGGTGGGCAATAAAATAGCTGAATTTTGACATTAAGAAAGCCGACGAAGCTAGGATTCTACAACTTCAAGAGCTAGAAGAACTCTGAATGACGGCTTATGAGAACGTACGAATCTACAAAGAACGCACCAAACTTTGTCACGACTGCCATCTAAAGAGAAAGGACATTCAAGTTCTGCTGTTCAACTCAAGACTGAAGTTATTCCCAGGAAAACTCTGTTCTCGATGGTCAGGACCATACATTGTCAAAAGCATTTATCCACATGGTGCATTTACTTTATGGAGTGAGAAGTTAGGTGATTTTGTGGCAAATGGCCAATGTGTGAAGAGATATTTCACCACATCTGATACTAGCACTGATGAATTGATGAATCTGTCCAAACTGACATACCTACCAGAGAGCTAAATAAATCACGTCGAGCCATCGACGTAAAACAAAGGCGCTTGTCGGGAGGCAACCCGATCTTTAACTTAGCTTTTACTTTTAGTTTTGTTTTTTGAAAATTTTGCACCTGGTAGACAATGCATCGCAAGATGTAGTCTTAAGTTCGGATAGTTTCCATTTTTGAGATTTCAGATGGAGGACGCGTCGCCGAAAGGAATGCAACCACATCCGGTGGACCAAATGGCACGAGTGTTCCCCTCCATCTCAGATTTAGAGTTTGCTCGGGACGAGCAAATTTCTAAGTTCGAGGTGGAGGGTGGGTGGTACGTACTTTACTTTCCACCCTCTCCTATCCGTTTCAGACTTAAGATTTCATCGTTGAAACCTTGTTGCAATTTTGAGCAAATTTTTCAAAAATTTTCAAAATTTTCAAAAGTTTTCATAGATGTTTGTATAGAAACTTGATGAAGTTGTAACACTTTTATTTCAATCAAAGCCATTACCTAGCCAGCTATCCTATTTTCCCATGCAGTTTTGAATCAGTATACCCTCCTTATTCTAAGCGAAGCCTCAAGGAGAACAATTTCTGAAACTAGCCAATGATTAGATATCACCGTGTGAAGCTTATGAATCCTAACATCATGATCAGTAGATATGGCAAGTATCTGTCGAACTGAGAGGGATCAAACATGTTGTGCTTCCTATCTGACTAGTGGAACAATAGCATGGAATCTCCACCGGATCCTCATCAAATCATTATTTGAGCAGAGTATGATAAGGAGAACGACCCGGTGCACTGAATTGTAAATCAAGTTGCACTCTGATCTGAACTCTCCTCTACACTTCTTCCATCATCTTCTTACCCCTCCGTCCATAAAAAAGAAACAAAAATAGCCAATATAGTGTGAAACCCTAAGTTCGGGGTGGCACACTCTCTCTCTTTACGCTTCTTCCATACCCCTCGCTACGAAATAGGGGCGTATCACCAAGAAAAGATGCCTAAGCACACACAAAAAGAAATGCAATCTCGAGTCGAATAGAGGAGAGATTCACACAAAAAATGCAATCAATGAAATTGCAAATCATATAATAAAAATCTCAAGTCGAATAGAGGAGAGATTTATTTCTTCCTTCCATACCACCCTTCACTCCCTTTTCCACCTAAAGGCACAATGAATGCATCCCTGATCCTAAAAACACCAACGTCAGATCAAGTGCACACTTGTTGTTCTGCGGGTATCTCTGGACTCTTACGAAACTCTCTGACATGCTTGATTTTTGAAAAAGTAGAGAGGAAGTGATATTGGGAAGCGAACTTGGAAACAAAGATATGGTAAAATGTGTTCTGTAATCTCAGGATGTTGAGACACTTAGTCATACTGAGCAGAAAAGAAATAATCATGATGTGAAGATGAGGCAATCACACGAGTTGAAAGCATTCATCCGACGAGTGTTTTAGATTTTGTGTTACTCGAGGACGAGCAACGTTTCAGTTTGGGGTATTTTGATGAATTCTTATTCACCTTAGTTCAGTCATCTCGTTTAGCCCAGTTTGGGTTGCATCTGTACTTTTATTGGCCTTATCTTCTTATACGCAACTCATATTGGCTTAATTGATTTTACTCCTATTTTATTGATTCTTTGCACCCTTGTGCAGGTCATTTTGAGCTTTGGGCCTCATCTCCTAGGCCCATATCCATTTCAACCCTTGGATTAGGCTCGGTCAATCTTGGTCAATGAACCCCTACTCTCCCTCACCCTTGCTGTTGTGCCTTAACCCTACATCACGACCTCCCTTTTCACCCACGGTCTAAGAAACCACGCGATCGTGATTCCATACTCTCATCAACGCTGCGCCCGAGGTCAAAGCAGCAATGAAGCCGCGACCTATTGCTTCCTTGCTGCGACCGCGGCAAAATGAAGTCGCGACCTGGGTCCTTGCCAACATCGCGACCACTTGAAGATCGCGGACACATCAGCTCCAACATTGCGACCGAGCATACAAACACTGTGACTGAGCTTCCTCCTACTAATGATCACGTCCACGATCTTTGCCGCGACCTGCCTCTATATCACGACCACTCCTAAGCCCACGACCGAGTAAATAGCCGCGACCGCAGCATCCAAAACTTAACCACGACCGGGGTGTCCGAAAAGCCGCGACCCCGGCATTCAAAAAGCCATGACCGCAGCATTCACAAAGCCGCGACCGTGACATCATTCCAAAGGCCATGACCTGCTACAGAATTAGTAAGGTCGCGAACCTAAGTCGGAGCCCAACCTGCCTATAAATAGAACATGACTCCAACCAATCAAATCATCATCTCCAGACGTCGTTAGGCTGCAGGTCTATCCTAGGTCTAAGGAGACGATCTCCATAGCCAATAACCTGCCCCTGTGGTGGTTTTGCGGCCTGTTCACCCAGATCTGGAGTGAAGACTCGAATCTGCAAGCCACCTCGACCAGATCTGGATCTAGATCTGCTGCATCTATGCCACTTCCACACCACCATCTCGTCCACGAGCTGCCCCTCCTACTGTGAGCAAGGACTGCGAGAAGAAGAAGAATGTGGAGAGAGGAGATCTGCCCCGTCTGTCGTGGTGTTCTTCTCTCTTCTTCCAGATCTGCTCTGACGTTGTGTAGAAGACCGTTTCTCCACAGAGTTGTGATCATCTTCTTCACCATGTTCATGGTGGAAACTTCTCTCTCTCTCTCTCGTTACTCTTGCTTCTCTCACCATGAGCGAGTAGTTTACTTTCTTTGGGGTGCAGGGACTAGCCCCGCTACCCATGCTTTCATATATTTTTGTTAAACAGTTCATGGCATGTATATAATCTTTCATTTCGTTGTTAATCATCGATGTGTGCTTGTGGATTGATCACCTGCTTGCATTTATTTGTTTGTTTCCTATGTTGTGAGAACTTCAATGCGTAGGTTTTGAATGTTGATTAACACAGTTGACTCCCAAACTAGAAATAGAATGGGATTCCTTGAGGTCGTAAGTGTATAATCCGTGTGGTGATGAGCCATCTAGCCCACAGTGATGCTTCTGTGTTCCTGACGCCTATATAGGGGGCCTACAACTTCATTTGGATTTATGTATCTTCGGAGCCATAAGTATATGATCTTGATGGTGACGAGGCATCTAATACCTAAGGTGATGCTTACGCGAACCTGACGCCCGTATGGGGGGTTCTGCAGTAGCTCTATTTGAATGATTGTATCTTGCCTGGATGTTTGATGTTTGGATGTGATTGCATGTGTAGTGGTGGTGAAACTCGGGACCATCCCAGCGATTTCCATCATTAATCTTTAATCAACCTTTAATCTTGCTCTTTTACTTTCCTTGCTTTTAGTTTAATTAAACTCAATTCAACTAACCTTGTTCTAAATATTAGTCTTGACTCAACTAGATTCGACTAGAGAAAGATTCTTAAAAACATTGTCCCTTGGGATTCGATCCTCAACTATACTACGATAAGACTCGTCTTCTTGCGGGTGGTATTATTGCACGTTGTTTTGGTTAAAAACTTAGGGATTTCAACCCTAAGTGAGTTTGTTAGTGCGATAATATAAGCCACGTCAACAAGTGTATTGTTGAATGTTAATGGAGTTGAATGACCACATATCCTGATTAGGATTTGTGTTGAGGAAGTGAATCAAATGAGTCAATTAATCAATGTATACTTATGATTGATGAATGGAATTTGTGAAAATGGAAACTAGGGTTTCATGTTTGTGAATAACCCTAATGAACCCTTGGGTCATGATTGGATTACTGAATGATATGATTCTTATGATATGCTGAACTAAGGAATGACTTCTTGAAAATGCTAAAAGTTTATTACTAAGACAATTATGAGTGATAAACCTAGAACTTGTATATGATGTTAGAAATGTGATCAAAAGTTGAAGTTGAAAGAATTAATACTTCAATTGAATATGATGAGTCTTACTATATCATCTAAGTCTAATGCATTTGTTTGAGTATAATAAAGAATGATCATTGTTGATTATGAGAATGACATTAGTAGTCAACGTCAAGGTACACTTATGACAATATGAACAAGATGTACTTAATGGTGATTGCAAGATAAAGATGAAACTAATGAAAATAATATGATGAAGTATTTTATCTTTTATTTAATTACATACGGATTAACCCAAATTAAATAAAATATACTAAGAATTGTACTTTGATAAATGTTATGTAGAAGAAAGCATTACATGTAAAGTGAATCAAGAAATATTGGTCCAGATGATGTAATGAACATGAAATGAAAGAAGCTGAGACTACTGAGTATAAAATGATGGAAAAAGGTAGGAATTAGTAGATGGTTCTAATAATGTGACGCTTACCCTAAAATGATGAGTTTGATTATGCTAATGAATGACAATCTCAAATGGGTGATTAAGAGATGTACATAACCGTAGTTGAATTCAACTAAATGATGAAACTCAAGTATTTGAATTGACTTACAAGAATGTGTTCTTGTATTGTGATTGTTTGATAGAATACTTGTATTGTGAGAATGAACTATTTTGATGTAATTCAAATGATAATCAACATGTGTTGACTAGTAACCCCATATGAAGAATGTGAAATAAAAGAAGAAGAGTACTAAGTCTTTTATGCATGTGTATGCATGAAATTTATTTACATCTATTGAGATTAGATGAAACAAGCATATGTTGTACGATAAATCTATTCTGAGTATGAGGAATGATGCATCATGTCTATATGCTTTTACTATTGCTAGTTCTAATGTCTCTACTAATATTGGTTAAGAACTATGATATACAATGAACTGATGAGGAATATGTTGAAATGGAATTCAATATGCACTCCTTACATTGAGAAACCCTGATAAGGGTAAATGTTGCATGATGAGATTATGTCTAGGGATGAAAGCCCACTGATGATGATAAAACCCTGATGGGGTAAATGATGGACAATAAGATTATGTCTTGACCTGAAGGCCCACTATTGATGATTTCTATGAGTTGATGTAGAATATAGAAATAATCATATTTGTTGCAATCTATAGACTTATTGTGCTTCTTCCTTTGATCATTGCCCTTATTGATAAACTTAATCTATTTCATGTTATCATAGTTACGCGAGAATACATAGACAAGATATATGATGTTTTGAATTTTTGTAAGATGAGTAAAAGAGATTAATAACAAGTGAAATGATGGAACATCTAGTAAGGTGCCCTGAACACCGTGAGTTCCCCCCGAGGACCACACTGGGGAAACAAAATAGATCTCCTTATAGTAATCGATAAAATTATGAGAAGGATTTCCAGAGTGTGGATTGAGACCTTAAAGGTTAGACCACCAGGATTTAGGAGTGAGTCATCTGGAGTGGCTTTGGCCCTAAATCCTTGTTGTGAAAGTCTATGTCCAGATGGAATAGACTCTATTGAAATGAAATATGTGAAATGTGAAATGAAAAATATGTGAAAATACTGTGATATGTGATATATTATTTTGTTGTTTCCTATCTCGTGTACCCGAGATGAGGACGTAAGCCTCTTTAGGCAACCCTGAGGTGTCCATGGTCTATTGTTGATATCTTAGGGTGGCCGACTAAACCCTAAGATAGTGACAGTGAGTCGTTGATACGAGAATCAGGCGTGGCGACTTCTACTTGGTGAGGTACAAGCCAAGTAGTTTCAGGGCAAATGAATAAAAGATGATAAGCCGTGTAGAACATGATTTGAATGATTATTACATTCCTTGTACTGCTAGTTGATGATTTGTCATTATTGATTAAGCTTCATGTTGTGGAAAGTAATCATGTTGCTATGGACAATTTCTATTTCATATTATGAAATGTCATGCTGACAAGTTATAAATGTTGGGATTTATATTCATTCTGAATATGAATTGGATTGCTTTCCATTTGATAGTATTGTTTGGTAGATATGTATTATGTTACTTCAGCTTCAGGACTGCAGGATGCGTTCCTGGTCCCACTAGTGGAGTGTCACAAAGTTAATTTTATTGTTATGTATTGATTCAAAATGCTTAGAACTTGACTTATTACTCACGCATTAGGATTATTAATCTGAACCAAGAAGTATCTGTTGATTTGTCCATAGACATGCTTTAAAAGATGTTTTAAAGTTATAATTAGTTTACGTGATTACCTTATCTGTTGGATCAGATTATCATTGCAAGTTAAAAATAACTTATGATAGATCTATCTGCTAGAATTTTCAATATCTGCATGTTTCTGTTAAGTTTATTATACTTAATTTGGTGTTGATGCATGTCCCTAGCTTGAGTGGGAGGTATCCACTCATTGGGGCTCTATATGAGTCTCATGAGGTTGTTTCAAATGTTTTTAGGTACTAGTGAACACACACGTGCCATGCACGAGTATATTTATAGAAAATATGATTATGATAAACAATATTTTATGTTATAATGTTATTAAAATTGAATGAAAATAAGCAAACAAAAGAAACACGGTGATAATATTTGTGATGGAAGTCAGTTAGAAAACATTTGGAAAATAATTGGTTGTTATTATAATGAAAAAAGAAATACGCTTAATCAAAGAGAGAGATAAAAGACAAAGAGAATGAGATATTGGAAAACAGTTGGATAGTTTTAGTAAGATATTCTAGTGAAACTTTATTTCCTAACCGTTGTAATTGTTTTGTGAATAAGAGCGTGAATAATTGACTTATATGCTAGCATGTAACTTATGGATAGAAATCCAATAATAGCAAGACTTTAAAGGTTTACGGCCGCGTGGTAAGTTTGATACAGGCTGCCTACAAAATTATATGGGAGAGAAAAAATATAGTATTTATGAACGAAGATACACAAGTACGAATAATTTATTTTGGTCATTTGATCTCAGCTATGAACAACATATCGTGGTCTCTTATAGAAGAGCCGTCTACTATATGTAAACACAAAGTTAACAGCTCACACCGAATTTGGGGAAGTACGAATGGGAGAACGGAGCCATTGTGGAGTGCATTAAATACCAACAAAAGTTGGTCCTTGTTGCTGGAGTTATTTATCAAAACAATAACATGAGAGAACAAACCAGAACCAATTCATAATTTATAATAGATAATGGGTTTTTTCTTTCTTAAAATGACAATTCTTCTTATCACATAAATGTCTTAACAAAAGGGCATGTAACAAATTAAATTGCCAACTTTTTCTCTAAATAGTGAATCATATAGATATAAATATAAATTATAGGACTTAAAGAAGCCATAATATTTCTATTTGTTACACTCTATAGATGTCAAAGAAGACAAAGAAGCAAAATAGTATCATCAACGAGAATTCCAAAGCTAGCAAAAGTGAATAATAAAAATGATGAAAAACCTCATCACGAACAATATAGATTAACTTTTTCTTTTGGGGCTGGGCTTCCTTAACACCAGTCAATCTCCGACGTCCCTTTCATTTCCTCCTCTTTGTTGGGGTCGTCCTTCCCTAGCATATCCACCACGTCCGTCCAAAATCTTTTTACAAGTTTCCTCTACCACTGTCACTTACTCAGTCCCCACTCCCAGTCCTTGTCTCAACTATACGTAACTTTGTGCAGCATCCATCATCATTGCTCGACACTGGCCTGTGTATTAGACAGGGCGGAACTGGGGGGAGGCTGCCGTGGGATTTAGCCCCCCCTCCCCCCAAAAAATTAATATAAATAGTTATCTTTTTCGTATTAAGTATAGCTTAAAGTATAAATAAATACATTAACTACGTATAAATTTCAAAGAATGGGACTAGTTGGAGTGGTATATAGTTTGGTTTTTAAAGCAAATGATGCAGGTTTCATTTTCATTGGGGACAACATTTTTGGCTCAGCCCCCCCTTTGTGCTAAAATGTACACATGTATGATTTCAGCCCCCCTTAGTGTAATTTTCTGGTTCCGCCACTGATATTAGATATCCACCCTATTAATTGAAACCATCAAATACCATTATTTCATTACTTCACATATAAATATCGTGATATTAAAACATATTTAACATTAATAGATGACTAACAAAACAAGCTAGAGAAGGACAGAACACGGCAAACGATAAAATTAGAAAATAGAGTTGTTGAAAAGTAGCCGGAGCAAGTATCGTGCTCCTGTCATTTGTGGTGTTTCTTCATCAATTCTGCTCAGTAGAATCAATTGAATGGTACCCGTTCACCTCTTGTCATAACTCATAAGAAGACAGTGGTAGTGGAGGTAGAAGAAGAAACTTGTGTAATCCCCACCTTCATAGCCATCATCATCGGCTGGTATTGTCCCCGCAGGTCCAATGCCTCCAACCAAAGGAGAATGATGATCGCACTCTGCATCGGTACCCTCAAATTCTATCCTTCCTTTTCCCTTCTTCCTTGGACGATGTAGATTCCAGGTTACTTCCTTACCTCCCTGGGGCGTAGGACTCAATATCTGTTCAGGCTCCTGTCCTTTTTTCCCTGCACATAGAAACAAAAAAAGTTACATTTCATTGTTTAGTCTCTGCACACAGAAAAAGTTACATTTTGTTGCTTATTCGCTGCACACAGAAACATAAAAAAGGGCAAAAAAAAGTCACGTTCATGTATTAATTTATCGGATTTCGTCGTGCATGTGTCGAACCAATACAAGGAAGTATGAAGAGAAAATAATAGTATGAGAAGTGAGAAATGGATTTGTTTTCTTCTGTTCTACTTCCTGCATCAAAAATCATTCATATGGATGATTCTGCAATTTTGACCAGTGGCCAAAATATAGTAGGAGATAAAACCACAGAAGAAGAAGCCTTACTGAGAAGACAAGAAGTAAAGAAAGAGAACATTCTCCTCCTCTTTTGGTACTCAGATCTACCATTGGGATTAACTGGAGATGGAGATGAAGTGGTACTTCTCCTCTCGGCTCTTGGGACGGGGAAGGGGAACGGGAAAAGACGTATCCTACTCTCTTCCAATGATTTGTTTTCGTCGTGCATGTGTCGAACCAATACAAGGAAGCATGAAGAGAAAAGAATAGTATGAGAAGTGAGAAATGGATTTGTTTTCTTCTATTCTACTTCCTGCATCAAAACTCATTCATATGGATGATTCTGCAATTTTGACCAGGGGCCAGAATATAGTAGGAGATAAAACCACAGAAGAAGAAACCTTAGTGAGAAGACAAGAAGCAAAGAAAGAGAACATTCTCCTCCTCTTTTGGTACTCAGATCTACCATTGGGATTAATTGGAGATGGATATGAAGTGGTACTTCTCCTCTCGGCTCCTGGGATGGGGAAGGGGAACGGGAAAGGACGTATCCTACTCTCTTCCAGTGCCGCCCCTGGCCTGGATGATGGATAAATGAGGCAGATATTAACATGGGGATCTATCGGAGATAAAAGTCCTGGATTTTGGATGAATGAGGCAGATAATAACGTGGTGTTCTATCGGGGATAGAAATGTGTATATGAAGGGTATGGAGAGTGTGGTGATTGTGGGTGGTTGCAGTCTTGCATGTTGAAGATAGTGGGTGGTTGCAGACGAAATTGAGAGGGGATCCTTTTGAGGAGATGTTGGGAAAAGAAAAAATTAATGGATATTAGATCCAAGGAGTTGGGTGAGCGGCCGTTTTGTAATGGGAAAGACAGTGTATTTTGAATTACTTGCCG
This sequence comes from Alisma plantago-aquatica, assembly GCA_963693085.1. NCBI lineage: Eukaryota > Viridiplantae > Streptophyta > Magnoliopsida > Alismatales > Alismataceae > Alisma > Alisma plantago-aquatica. Next base: position 284,307,176 of record OY856414.1, on the reverse strand, counting down.
TATATGAATTTTTAGTTGCCGTTTTCGATGCTTATTTTGAGGAACGTGAAGCGGGAGTTTTTTTTTTGAAGTTAAACTGAAAAATTTCATTATGGAGGGGTCATACCGCATCTACATGAACAGAAAAATAAACTAAAAGACCACACAAAGATCAAGAACATATACAAACCACCACAAAAACTCATATCGGAATAATGATGTATAGATTCCTCTTCTCCTTCGCTGACTAAGGCAGCTTTCTATGAGGAATACCTTCAACCTGAGTGTGTTCCAAAAGGATATTTTTCCCGCACTTTGTTGCCATACAAACTCTACAATAAAATTGACCGAGAAAGAAAAATATATCACGAGAAGAGAAAGCAACGCTGATTAACAGCGAGATAGACAAAACAAGAGAACAATCTAAACGGAAAGCCAATAAAAGAGAAAGGGATAGGAAACTCGTCGCAGTCGGGCTCAACGACAGGGAGGAAGAAGACCGCTGCCTCCAAAGACGCCACGTCCACATACCTCCCGAAGAAGAGACCCTGCTGATGACGGGCGAGAAGAGGCCGAGGGGGAGAGGGACACCGCTTTGCGGTGGCCAAACCCCCTCCCCCAGCCATCCGCTTATGCAAGAAAAAACCCTAGCAGCGCTAGGGTGAGAGCGGGGAGGAGTTTGTTATGGTGCGAGTCGTAAGTTTCTTATTATGTGAAGTGGTAGTTTTATTAGAGGGAAGATAGTGTATTTTGAATGACAATTATCCATTTTCAGTTGTCATTTTGTAGCCCAGTTTTGAGAAACGTTATTGAGGCAATCCGAATTTTATCTATATCTATACTACTATAAAAAGAGTGAGTTTGATGCTACGCTCTCTTTGATACACTTTCTTCTCTCCTTTTTTCAAGGAATTTTTCTTTTACAAATATTTATTCCCACACTCTCCTACTAACTTTTATTATCTTTAATTCTGTATTTCTCTCTCCATCCCACGAAAACGGTTCCTTGATTCTCTCCTTTCAAACAACCAACACAAATATCTTTTACTGTAAGGACCCTTTCACGGATGAGTCCTCTCCCCGTACATTTCCAACAAATTTTATATGTCACGTGCATGTGCATGTGTGCGTTCACTAGTAGAGAGAAAACCCCATGTTGACTGGTGAGTGTTAAAACGTGTATTATGGGATGTGGTCCGGTGGGGACATGGAACGTGCGAGAGAAATAAGGAAAAATAAGAGAAAAAAGAGAGAAAACATATGATTGAGAATTAATGAAATTTGTTTTTGAGAGTAAAGAGTTAGTGTGTTTGCAAATGTTGTGATTGAAAGATGTTTATGGGAGCGAAACGGCCTATGATGAAAGAGGCCATAAATACCAATGTGGTTGTTGCCTGATAAGAATTTCACAACAATATTTAATGAAGATGTGGATTGGACTGAGTAAGGAAAATAAGTTATTCCAACAATTTTACTGTGAGATTCTTGCCTCGTTTGATTTTCTTTGAGAAAAACAGAAGATAAATAGAAAGGTAATCGTAATGTCTAATAAGGATTTTCGCAATTAGGGAAAGTTGTATTATAGGAATGACACTCCTTTGAACGTGGCTTCAGTTATTGTTTGAATGAGTCTTTCCATAAGATATGGGTGGGAGAATTGAGGAATAAGTAATTGGCAGTTGAAAAAGAAAAATAAAAGAGCGTGAGTCAAGGAGACTTTATCTTTTCAAAATAGGACAATGTGATTGGTAGGGGAATTATTTTTTTAATTTATTCACCATAATTATTATTTTTATAATAGTATAGATTTTACGGTGAACATATTTAGAAGAAAAAAAATGAAGTTTAAAAGTTGTTAGCAAAAAAGGGGAGCAATAATATTATATGTGGGATAATGAAGGCATGAATAAATTGGAAGAGAATCACATTTTGTTTTGCGAGAAGGAAAAGAATAAATAACTACATTTACTCAGTCAAATTAGTAAGAAACCAACAATAAGAATAGAAAAAACTCACAAGATAAATAAACTTTGTTTGCGTAAAAACTGACTACTACACATGGGAGAGGTATGTGGGTGAAAGGAACCATCGGATAGATGATGGAGAAAATTAGGAAAAGGAACAGATCGTGGGTAGTTGTGGATCTTTGAGCAGGAATTCTGAACCAGAAGTTGGACGCACACCGAGAAGTTGGACACACACTGCAACTTGACTATAGTTAATAGACTTTTATCCCAAAAAAATGTGAAAAATTATGAGAAGAGAGAGGGTCAAGGAGAAGAGAGTATTTGAAAAAAAGTGAGTTTTGATTGGCTAGGAAGTTTTTAAGTGCTTGAAAATGGCAGTGTGGTAATTTTTCACTCTTTTTATAGTAGTATAGATAATGCTATCCAGCGGAGAGGTCATGACAAAGAAGATATAAATAGTATAATCTAGATAGATTAGAATTTCCATGTACTCTCTCTTTCATGGGATGGGTTGTAGACTATGTTTGTTCATCAATGTACATGTATCTGATGTAAACTGAACAACATATGAGAACATGATTGATTTTGGTTTTAATGGAGTTCAATAAGATTTGTGATATCTAAATATGATGCCCTTATTGTGACATTGATTTATGAATTTGTCAAGAAAGAAAAAGGAAAATGTTATTTGTATTTTTCATATATTGTTTAATCGCCTTTGTCGAGAATTCATTGTTCATTCCATAATCTAGGTTTAGGTTTGGGATTACCTCTAATGGTTGGTATTTGTGTTGATCAAAAGAGTGGATCCCGACAGACATGGTATCAGAGAATAGGTTAGATGAGTCTACAGGGACAATAGGATCTAGGACTAAATGATAATTTGCATATTGAATATAACCTAAATGATGTGCATACTGACTGAACTCAATATCCAGATACTCTGGTCAAGTATTTGGGTATTGAGCTAAGCTAGTATGGAACTACCGACTATACTTCTTCTAGATGCCCTGACCAAGTATCTAGATGAACATAGTTTGGTAGTATAATAAGATGCATGATGAAAAAGAGAAGAATGGTGATAAAATGGTGAAAGAGAAAAGGATTTTATAATTCAATATGGAACCTATGGAAAACATGAAATTTCATATAAGAAAGATGAAAGTTTAATGGATTATGAACATAATCTCTAATGAGTTTGTGTCTGAGTATGAAATCTAAAATTCTGAGAAAAAACTATGAACTAAGATGCACACTAGATGATCTTCTTTATAAAGGAAATTGATGAATGCAAATGATAATATGTGAATGAGTCATAACCTTAATCCATGAGATACACAATCAAATTAAAAAAAAGGATTTGAAAGGTTATGTGAATCAGATCTTGATAAATGATGTATTACTAATATTAGTGATTCAAATGTTTATAATACTCAAGAAGAGATATGATGATGACATAGGATGAAATATCCATCTAATATAAAAAAAAAGATATCATATGAAAGACAGATAAAATGGAATAATTTCTAATTGGATGTCAAGAGAGATGAATGATTATATGATATGATATTCTTCCATATATTTTCTTGGATTTCGGGACGAAATCCTAAAAGGAGGGAAGAATTTGTAATGACCTATTTTCAAATTAGTCATCTAATTAGGATTTACTTGGATGATTGTATGCTTAACTAAGTTGATCATTGTTTAAAGCTCGATTAGTGATGGTACTTAATTTTTGATATTTTAAATATAATGAGAAGGTTTAATAATACTTTGATTCACATAATTAGGGTTAAGGTTTGGAAACCCTAATCGGCCCAAATTAGGGTTTTGATGACATATGAATATAGAATTTGATAAGTATAGTGTCTCACTAAATGATTTTTAGTATTTTATGTATAACTCTGATTTAATTTAAATTTGGATATAATTTGGACATATAAAATGTGAACAACATTGAAAAACATCAGAATTTTTGAAGAATGTTCTGACTTGTTTATCAGTCGAGTTTCAAACTCAACTGATCATATTTTCAGATTGATATAGCAATTTGGTAATTGAATTTTATATTTTTATTGGTATATCTAATTGATCTCAAATTTTAACTATACTTGACAAACACAATTATAGATACCTTGTTAAATTGGCGTAATTTTTGGATTACTTTTGATCTCTACAGAGAGGGTGTCGGTCGAGTTTTGTGAAGGACAAACTCGACTGACCATGTTGTTGACTGCAATATAGCAGTTTAGTATTTGATTTAATTATTTATTTGTAACTCCAAATGATCTAAATTTTTTACTGTACCTTATAAACTCAATTTCAAACATTGGGTTAAAGTTTCATAATTTTTGGATGAGGTTTGACTTCTGAAACATGTGGTTTTGGTCGCGTTTATAACTCAGCCGACCAACCAGTCTGAGCAAAATAAAAATACATTGAGGGGCTTGTTTGCAAATATTCTAAGTACCTCAATTCATCTATATCACTAAACTAACACACAAGGAGATCTAATAACTCGTCCTTCCTATCAAAGAAATGAAATTTTTGAGAGAGAGGAGAGCTAGGGTTTTGAGTAGAGAAAGTGGAGGAGATGATGACCTAGGGTTTCTCTATCCAAGATATGATGAAATCAAGTAAGTTTAGCTTCTTTGCATAGCATTTCATGGTGAATCTTCTCTCACATGTCAAGATTCCATCCCTCCCCTGATTTTATTCTAAATCATATCAAATCTCCCCCTTTTCTCACTCTTTCTCTTCTAATCCCCATTTCTAGGGTTTCCGAGTTGAGAGGAGAAAGAATTGGATTCTTTTACGAGAGTTTGATTGGGTTTCCTAAAATTCAGATGTTGACCTACGAATTTAAGGTGCTTGGCACCTGAGGGGAGTGTTTTCCTCCCTCCTAAGCTTTGTATTCATGTTGAAAGCCTAATTCAATCTGGCTAAAACAATCAGAATCCTTGTTTGTATATGTATGTGATTGGATTTGATATGGGAAAGATATTGGCGAATCTAATTTTACTGATTTTTATTATTTCTCATTGATTGAAACTTGATTAGTTCATGTTATATTGATTGAGGATGCATGGGTATTCTTATGGGTAGATGACTATGGTATTTCATGTGAATTTTTCCTAAAAATCAGCCCAATGGCCGATATGCTTGGAATTGAATTGGCATGTATAAAGTCATATTTGAATTGTACTAGATTGTATTATACAAGTGTATTGTTGAATGTTAATGGAGTTGAATGACCACATATCCTGATTAGGATTTGTGTTGAGGAAGTGAATCAAATGAGTCAATTAATCAATGTATACTTATGATTGATGAATGAAATTTGTGAAAATGGAAACTAGGGTTTCCATGTTTGTGAATAACCCTAATGAACCCTTGGGTCATGATTGGATTACTCAATGACATGATTCTTATGATATGTTGAACAAAGGAATGACTTCTTGAAAATCCTAAAAGTTTATTACTAAGACAATTATGAGTGATAAACCTAGAACTTGTATATGATGTTTGAAATGTGATCAAAAGTTGAAGTTGAAAGAATTAATACTTCAATTGAATATGATGAGTCTTACTATATCATCTAAGTCTAATGAATTTGTTTGAGTATAATAAAGAATGATCATTGTTGATTATGGGAATGACATTAGTAGTCAACGTCAAGGTACACTTATCTGAATATAACAGACAATATGAACAAGATGTACTTAATGGTGATTGCAAGACAAAGATGAAACTAATGAAGATAGTATGATGAAGTATTTTATATTTTATTTAATTACATATGGATTAACCCAAATTAAATAAAATATACTAAGAATTGTACTTTGATAAATGTTATGTAGAAGAGAAGCATTGTATGTAAAGTGAATCAAGAAAGATTGGTCCAGATGATGTAATGAACACGAAATGAAAGAAGTTGAGACTACTGAGTATAAAATGATGGAAAAAGGTAGGAATTAGTAGATGGTTCTAAGAATGTGACGCTTATCCTAAAATGATGATCTTGATGATGCTAATGAATGAAAATCTCAAATGGGTGATTAAGAGATGGACATAACCGTAGTTGAATTCAACTAAATGATGAAACTCAAGTATTTGAATTGACTTACAAGAATGTGTTCTTGTATTGTGATTGTTTGATAGAATACTTGTATTATGAGAATGAACTATTTTTATGGAATTCAAATGATAATCAACATGTGTTGACTAGTAACCCCATATGAAGAATGTGAAATAAAAGAAGAAGAGAACTAAGTCTTTTATGCATGTATATGCATGAAATTTATTTACATCTATTGAGATTAGATGGAACAAGCATATGTTGTATGATAAATCTATTCTAAGTATGAGGAATGATACATGATGTCTATATGCTTTTACTATTGCTAGTTTGTAATGTCTCTACTAATATTTTTTAAGAACTATGATATACAATGAACTGATGAGGAATATGTTGAAATGGAATTCAATATGCTCCCCTTACATTGAGGAACTCTGATAAGGGTAAATGTTGCATAATGAGATTATGTCTAGGGCTGAAAGCCCACTGTTGATGATAAAACCCTGATGTGGTAAATGATGGACAATAAGATTATGTCTTGGCCTGAAGGCCCACTATTGATGATTTCTATGAGTTGATGTAGAAGATAGAAATAATCATATTTGTTGCAATCTATAGACTTATTGTGCTTCTTGATTTGATCATTGCCCTTATTGATAAACTTAATCTATTTCCTGTTATCATAGTTACGTGAGAATACATAGATATGATATATGATGTTTCGAATTTTTGTAAGATGAGTAAAAGATATTAATAACAAGTGAAATGATGGAACATCTAGTTAGGTGCCCTGAACACTGTGAGTTTCCCCCAAGGACCACACTCAGGAAACAAAACGGATCTCCTTGTAGTAATCGATAAAATTATGAGAAGGATTTCCAGAGTGTGGATTGAGACCTTAAAGGTTAGACCATCAGGATTTAGGAGTGAGTCATCTGGAGTGGCACTGGCCCTAAATCCTTGCTGTGAAAGTCTATGTCCATATGGAATAGACTCTGTTGAAATGAAATATGTTAAACGTGAAATGAAAAATATGTGAAAATACTATGATATGTGATATACTATTTTGTTGGTTCCTATCTCGTGTACCCAAGATGAGGACATGAGCCTCTTTAAGCAACCCTGAGGTGGCCTGGGTCTGTTGTTGATATCTTAGGGTGGCCGGCTAAACCGTAAGATAGTGACGGTGAGTCGTTGATATGAGAATCAGGTGTGGCGACTTCTACTTGGTGAGGTACAAGCCAAGTAGTTTAAGGGCAAATGAATAAAAGATGATAAGCCGTGTAGAACATGATTTGAATGATTATTACATTCCTTGTACTTCTAGTTGATGATTTGTCATTTTTTATTAAGCTTCATGTTGTGGAAAGTAATCATGTTGATATGAACAATTTCTATTTCATATTATGATATGTCATGCTGACAAGTTATAAATGTTGGGATTTATATCCATTCTGAATATGAATTGGATTGCTTTCTATTTGATAGTATTGTTTGGTAGATATGTATTATGTTACTTCATCTTCAGGACTGCAGGATGCGTTTCTGGTCCCACTAGTGGAGTGTGACAAAGTTAATGTTATTGTTATGTATTGATTCAAAATGCTTAGAACTTGACTTATTACTCACGCATTAGGATTATTAATCTGAACTAAGAAGTATTTGTTGATTTGTTCATAGACATGCTTTAAAATATGTTTTAAAGTTATAATTGGTTTAAGTGATTACCTTATCTATTGGATCAGATTATCATTGCAAGTTAGAATATGATAGATCTATCTGCTTGACTTTTCAATATCTGCATGTTTCTGTTAAGTTTATTATACTTAATCTGATGTTGATGCATGTACCTAGCTTGAGTGGGAGGTATCCACTCACTGGGGCTCTATATGAGTCTCATGAGGTTATTTCAAATGTTTTTAGGTATAATGCTCTATATGAGTCTCATGAGGTATCCAACGGATAGGTCGTGAAAAAGAAGATATAAATAGTATAATCTAGATAGATTAGAATGTCCCTGTACTCTCTCTTTCCCGGGATGGGTTGCAGACTATGTTTGTTCATCAATGTACATGTATCTGATGTACACTGAACAATATATGAGAACAAGATTGATTTTGGTTTTAATGGAGTTCAATAAGATTTATGATATCTAAATATGATGTCCTTGTTGTGACATTGATTTATTCATTTGTCAAGAAAGAAAAAGAAAAAAAAATATATGTATTTTTCATATATTTTTAATCACCTTTGTCTAGAATTCATTATTCATTCCATAACCTAGGTTTAGGTTGGGGATTACCTCTAATGGTTGGTATTTGTGCTGATCAAAATAATGGGTCCCGATACTTGGGGACATCCACCTAACCCTGGTTATGATCCTTTTTTCAACACCTTGTTGATCCAAATCACATCCTATGCTTGGACCTCTAGACTTGATGATCTATGACCCTTCTTGCCCTATTATGAGTCTTATGACCTAGTTATGTACATAAGGGATATGAATCTTGAAATGCTCATATGATTTGAGTGGAACATCAGAATGACTTAGAACTTGAACTACACTTCCTTGATGACCCCTAAATCAAATGCAAGATCATTTTATGGACTTATAAGTAACTATGTACCTTACTTGGCCAAAACCCTAAAATGAATCTAGTTAGGGTTAATGATGAGAATCTAATGCATGTATGAAATCTTGTTCTTAATCAGGTGTTGCTTGTGACTAGATGGTCATGGATAAGGTTAAGTTATGAATCTCTGAATCAGGTATGGGCTTTAAATAAGTATATGACTATGGATTTCTTGATTGAAATGTGATACATTTGTATGCTTGTTTACTTTCTCAAATATTGCCATGTAGGATTCTAGTATGTACTCCATATTTGTCTCGTATTGTTTATAACTTGCAAACATAATATGGAAACTCCATTATACAATGTTGAAATAGGGTTTGGCTCAATGACTTTGGTCACTGAGGTCCCTCATGTAGAAATAGGGTTAACCCTTGGTGATGGCCTTGAAGTCCCTCATGTATAAAAGAGTTAGCTAATCTTGAGCACCCTTACAGACTCTTCCAATGGGAAGTAGTAAAAAACCTTATGAATCCATGATGTTATTAGTATATTCGGAGTGAAATTACATAAAATATGGGCTCTCATTTTGTTAAGAACTTAACTTGTTTATTCTTATTTGTTAATTCTGCAAATCTTTTCAAATTATGCAAATCTTATGTATATGTATCTTTTAGCCATGTACTTGACACCTCTTGTGCTTGAACCACCGTGTTTCACGTATTTTATAGGTTTAGAGATGGCTAGAAATGATGGGCTTGGTGAGCTATGTCAGGTGTACTTGTTGTAGATCCCTAGTGTCCATGAGGAGACAGGTAAAATTATAATCTTGAGTATGTAATTGAAAGCTTGTAATAAAAAATGTTGTTTAATATATCTTGTTGAATGTTGGGACTATGATTGGTGCTTTTATCTTGTTCTCTGCTAATGTATGCTAAGCATTTCACGCTTCCACATGTTGTCTTTGGTATTCATTTGGTTCATGGGACTGGGATTCCAGTTCCATGACAGATGGTATCAAAGCATGAACAATAACTACACTTCTCACACAAGACACAAACTAAACACAACCTTACGTCTCAAAACTAGAAACTTAATGAGTTGTCATTTGTGGACTAAGATGACTTAGCCTCTAGGTTAGAACCTACATGTTCTATAACTAGGTGTAGACTTGTGTAACCCCTAGAATCCTTTTTCTCTCCTCCTTCTTTCCTGTAGTATGGGATGTAGGTTTAGGAGGGTGAAGAAAGGGAGTTCTTATTACAACCCTAGACATATGTTCGTGACATGTGCTTGGGGTAGCTACACATGTGTGCACCATGTTCTTGATAGTTCTCTAGGTGTCATGGTACTAGACTATCCAATAAGTGTGGTAACTCATTTTGGTTTTGGTTTTGGTTTTGGTTTTAATCAAATGGAGTATGGTGGTTTTCATCGCATGTTTCAATGTTAGAGAAAAACTATTTCAACTATTAGTATATATGTACATATGAAAATGTTACCACACCCAGAAAGGTAGTGAGTGACCATGTAACCTAAGAGAAAGAGATGTAACATTAGTCTAGATGAGAGAGTTTAGATTCTAGATGTAGCCTCTAGAGTTGTCTAGAGACGTGAAAAAGGTTAGGCTAGTAAGTATCCTAGATAACCTAGGATGATGATGATGATGATGATGTGAAGTTACAAGACATTAAAGATGATTCGAGTATGTCTTGATGACATGAGATGAGTTGATAGTACACCCTAGCTAATATAGCACCATGTTTGATGTATATGACTTGGTTGAGGTGCTAAACATAGCTAGTAGGTTAACATGCTTGCTTGTACTAGTCTTGTATATGATGAGATATGATATGTGTTATATGTATTGATCCCAACACATGTCTCAATCTCTATACAAAGAAGGATCGCTAGCATGGGACATACGAAAAGGGTGACCTCCCAATGTGAGTCAACCCGCCATGGGAGAAGGTTAGAGTACCTAAACTCAAATTATGTGAAATGTTAAAAAAATTTCATGATGAAATACATGATTATGAGTCCCTAGCTAGACTACTTCTAAGTATGTGAGTTGAGTCGCCTAGTGTGTCATTCCCTCAATAATTTTGAACCCTAGATTCCCCATAAAACATCTAACCCTGGAAGAAGAGGCATTTGAATATATTATGTGTGTTATATAGGTGAGGAAGATGTCCCAAGACCCTAAGATAATGTATGTGATGTGTGATATCCATGATGAGCCACATACTCAGGTTACTAGTTTGTTGTAAAGGAATCTAGGGGTTTCTCTTGTTCGGTATGTTGGGCAAAGGTTTGGTATGGGTAGATGTTGGTGGTTAGCATGTTTTGCCTGCACATAGATAGGTCGTAGCTTTAGAGGCTTGAGATTGTGGAGCTCCTTTGAGATACAAGTAAGATAAGTTTGAAACCTTGACATCAATGATAATTTTGCTCTCAGATAATGCATGATGCATGAAATAATCTCATTTATGTTAAAAATTTGACATATGTACTATAAGTCACTCTTGGAAGCTTGACCTAATGTGAAATCATACATTGCATAAAAAATATAAGTTTAAAAACACGAACATGATATGATGATGCCATGATATCTTATCTTGAATAATCATGAATACAATTCTTAATTTCAGACCCAAGATGAAAAGTAATGAACATAATTAGGGATAGTTGGTAGAACCTTTGGGGAAAACAAAACCATGCATGGAATTTCAACTTGATGATGAAATATAAGGTAAATGTTAGCCCTATTTGAAAGTCATGATGAAGAAATAGATCTATTTGAGAAACTTATAACCTAGATCTTGATAGCGCACCTTGAGCTCGTATGAATACATGAATATAGGGGTAAGGGTTGTGAAACCCTAATGTCAAGATGATGTCTCGGTATGATACAACACACAATAATATGTATAATTTTGAAGATAGAAACCTATGTGTGCACCCCATGATGTGGAATGTCTTAAACCCATAGGGGGGTTATCTAAACCTGATGACTATGGAAATATGACCTTTGATTGTGATCTTGGACGAATTTTGGGGACGAAATTTCTTGTAAGGAGGGAAGGATGTGACAATCTTGATTTTTCTCTCTCTTTATTATGCTCATTCTCACTATATGATGACCCATTGTCTAGTGTGGATATCAATTTCATGGTTTGAGTGTTTTGACACTCCAATTTGGTAACATCAATGCTCAACCTCACAATATGTGCTTTTAATTTACTCTTCTTATATATGTTTCCTTCTTTACAAATTACCCTTTTATAACTAAAATTAAATCTCTTATATGTACTTCATTTGTTTTCTAGTATGTATCATGATGTAGAGCTTTCAATTCTAAATCCAACGGCATAAAAATCACCTTAATTGGGCATTCCTAGCCCAATATATGGACATTTGAACTTTTCTACTTTAATCCTTGTTTTAACACAATTTAACTTGATTTTCGGCCTTAATGGGCCCAATTCATGGCACACGGCCTAGAAGCCACCACCCATGCCTTGGAATCCCTAATGCCCCACTCTTCCTTGGTTGTTGGATCAAAATGATCCAATATCTAATGGCTATGAACCCATCTTCTACCTTGGTCCGTACAAGGTGTCTGATATTGTAGTAGTGCGATAAATAGGAGCCAATCATTGATCTTTTTGGGCAATTGGAGTGAGAAAACCCCTTGGTTCTTCTTTTGTCTTTTTGCTCCATGTTTTTGGTCTCCTCGAGCCCTAACTACCCACCCCCATCTCCTTCTCCTTCCTTGGGCACCGTGGCGGCCTCCACCATTGCCCATTTTAGGCGTTTCTCATCCACCCATCCTCTTCCCCATTTTCTTCCTCCAACAGCTTTGGGATTTCATTCTGATGATGGGCGACCACTTTTCATATCTCTTCTACCCCTTTTTCCACCCTAGTGCTCACACCCCGACAAGCAATAGCCGCAACACTATCATGACTAGGAGCAGTTGTGTGTGCACTGCTGGCTGAGAGGGATAAGCTCTTACGCCCTCAAATCCAAGGTGAATGGATGTGATCACCCTCGCCCCTCCCTCTCTCTCTTTTCCTCCCCATAGGAGTGGGCCCAGTCAACAAGAATGGAAACCTGACCAACCAGTGATAGGATGCCATGAAGGCGAAGATGCATGGAAGCGGTGGTAGGCAGTGGAGGCAAGCGGTGACCAACGTCCAGGAAATGCCTCACCGTGGTGGAATCCACATCCAAGTGGCTCGCATCAGTAGATGTTAGGAGGGCAAAATCAACTGCTCAATCTGCATCAAATGACTCCTGTTTATGAACCCCCCCATCTCCTATAGTTTCTAATTGGAATGTTCTAAAATGTATAACTCTCTACTCCCTTGGCCAAAATATGCAAAATTATATATCAAATAGATCCTCTCAAAAATATCTACAACTTGATCATGGTTTCAGACCCGAAAAAACTTACTCTTTGCCATGTGCTAATAAAATACACAATTTGACCATGTTTGACTACATGCAGTGCATAATAGTGATAAAACTTGAATGTTTAGTGCACTTTTACCCTCTTGCTCATTTTGATCAGTAACTTTTATGCACTTATGAACTATATGAGGGTCCTAATCACCCTATTTCTCATGAACAACTCTCTTTCTACATATGTGATTCGTTTGGACTCTAATGTTGCACTTTGTACTTTTAATGCTAATATTTCTATCTAATGACACCAAATACTTGATTAACCTTGAAATCAATAATTTGTGTTTCTATTTGACTTAATATCAACCCCTCATATCATTCTTGTTATAGTTAATTCATTGGACAAGTAATGCATGCATATGTTCGTTTATATGAATGTTTGGTTATAACTTGAACTGATGATGGGTTTGACCTTTTCTGTGCATCCACCCTTATTAGAGCTCTAAAATCAATTATGTTATGATGTCTTGCAACTTAAACACCTAAGGTCTACCCGTTTTGTTCTATGTTGGGACTTGTGACATTAGACACATTTATTGTGACCTAATGTATCCTATAATTACTTGTTTAACTTTCTTATGTCCTAATCATGATATAAATCTATTTTTGTTATGTACACTATACTCAAATCAGGAATTTTCTATACCCCTCATGATCCCCAAGGTATGGATGTCCCATCTAATCCAAATTTTGGGACCTTATTGCACAGGCATTATATGTTGACTTGGGAATGCATGTTATGTATGTTGACTAAGTGATGCTAAGACTCTTGGAGACATCCACCTCATCCTGATTATGATCCTTTTATCAACTCCTTTCTGATCCAAATCATCTCTTATGCTTGGACCTCTGGACTTGATGATCTATGACCCTTCTTGCCCTATTATGAGTCTTATGACCTAGTTATGTACGTAAGGAACATAAATCTTGAAATGCTCATATGATTTGAATGGAACATCATAATGACTTGGAACTTGAACTACACCTCCTTGATGACCCCTAAATCAAATGCAAGATCATTTTATGGACTTATAAGTAACTTTTTACCTAACTTGGCCAAAACCCTACATTGAAGCTAGTTAGGGTTAATGATGAGAATCTAATGTATGTATGCAATCTTATTCTTAATCAGGTGTTTCTTGTGGCTAGATGGTCATGGATAAGGTTAAGTTATGAATTTCTGAATCAGGTACATGCTTTAAATAAGTATATGACTATGGCTTTATTGCTTGAAATGTGATACACATGCATGCTTGTTTGCTTGCTCAAATATTTATCATGTAGTATTCTAGTATGTACTTGATGTTTTTTTTTGGTCGGTAAAAAACTTTGTTGCTATAATGTTTCCAAAAAAACTTTGGGTACAAGGGAGCACCCCTAATTACATAATCGGGTGAAAAAACCACCAACAGAAGAAAAAACTAAGACCAGAGCATGTGAGATGCTAAGGAGCACGATTAACAACCTACCAGAACAAGAGAAGAAGGAATATAGAGGCTAGATAACCTTACAGATACCAGAGTGACTAGAAGAAGTAGACCTAAACTACTCAAGACATCAACTATCGTGAAAAACACCCTCAAAAATTATGATGCCTAGGATAGCTGGAAAACATCATTAGCCAGACATGGGGTCTATGCAGCCAGAAGCTTGAAACTATCAACCACTTGCCCCGATCATAAAGTTTCCAGCCAGCTGAAAATCAAAAACACTAGGATTTTAGTCTCTGATTTGAAGATCATGCAAAGGCTCACACAATGATCACATCAGTACTAGCAATATCCTCATCCATTGAAAGTGTACCTATTGATCATCTACAACCCTTCACATATCACCACTAAACTAGAGCTTAGTTCCTGATGGTAAGACAGACAACAAGCTAGAGACCAAACAGCTGGAATCACAAGAAAGAAATTAATTTAACCCCCTTCCCGTTTCTTCCTGGCTGTCTTCTTTTTCCTATTGGATCATTATTCCTCATACTCTAGAGATTCGTCTCTAACCTGAACCGAATCATCTTCAGAATTTGAGTCCCCAATGGATCCATCAACTTCTTCAAAAAGGTTGGCTTTACCAACCTGATAATCAACTGAGAAGCCACAACTTTCCCAGATTTGGACCTTCCAGGATTCAGAATCACCTCTATTGAAGTTCAACTCCTAGTCCAAGTTGATACTGCCCATGTTACAAACCGGTGAGGACCCGAACATGTCGGGCTCTACTTGGACACCATGGGGATCATTGGACAGAGGAGGGGGGTCGGAGGCACTTCTATTGAGAAAAACCTCTTCAATCTGGTGTTGAATAGCCTTTAGCAGGCAGTCATCAGAGGCAGCGTGAGAGTTGGCTTCACAGGCTTTGTCCTGGGCTGTCTCCTCCTGACCAGAATCAACTAGTGAGCACTCCTTCTTAGAGGCATTCTTGCAACCACCTTCTCTCTTGCCATACCTCACCTACAGATCGTTGACTGGAGGGGGTTTCCTAGCTTTTTGGGAACATGAGGATTGTTGATGACCATACCTCTTGCATCATGAGCATATCAGAGGTTTCGATATGGATTCAACTTTCAATTTCTTAACAACAGTATCCACCACTGCTTTCGTAAACTTGGGCAGGGTAGAGTCATTGCAGATCTCAATGCAGGCGTAAGCTGATCCCATACATCCCACTATAATAGAGTTATTGTCGAAGTCAACAGGTTTCCCAAGGGTACTTGCAACTCTAGCAATGCTATCACAAGACCAAGGAATGCCTGCATTTTCGATTTTCACCCAGATGCGAACCCGCGAGAAGGAAAGGGGTGGAAGAGGAATCCTCGGCCACCATGAATTTTCCACAATAAGGGAACCATCCATAAACCACAGAGCCTCATCCAAAACCCTCTCCTGCTCGCTCGAAGATGGTAGCTTCACAATGAAACCCTCCCGCTCCTCTGAGAAGATCTCAACAGGATCGCTGGGTTTCCACTGTCTCCGAATCCAACCAGATAGTTGTTCCTGGAATGGTTTCCTCCCAACAAATCAGATCGAGACAAACTCGCACCAGTCCGGAATGGAGATGTCCTGACTAGAAAGCGAGGCACACCTCTCACCATCGATAAGGACAGGCTCAATAAAATCAATTGATGTGAACCCCACGACCTCTCGATCATGTCTACTGGAAAAAATCCAGTCGGCAGCCTGGGATGAAGAGGACTCCGCATCAACTTGATTTTTGGGAGGAGGTTTCTGAGGTCCGCTTGAGGAAGCTTCAGCTGACGCCGCCACCTCCTTGTGATGCATATCCTTAGATGGCCAGAGGGTTTCTTTGAGTTGCCTCCATCTCCAGTCCTCGCCGATTGATGAACTGGAGGAGTCGTGGTTGACTCTGTGGCACCCTGTTCCTCGCCTCTTCGGCCACTAGGGATTCTCCTGCGGCCTCGCCCTCGTCCACCTCTCCCTCGAGCCATACCCTAGATCGCCGCTCCAGTCGCCAGAGCGCTGCACAGCCCTGCCAAATGATAGTATGTACTTGATGTTTGTCTCATAATGGTGGTTTATAACTTGCAAACATAATATGGAAACTCCATTATACAA
Source organism: Alisma plantago-aquatica (assembly GCA_963693085.1). NCBI lineage: Eukaryota > Viridiplantae > Streptophyta > Magnoliopsida > Alismatales > Alismataceae > Alisma > Alisma plantago-aquatica. Next base: position 284,290,534 of record OY856414.1, on the reverse strand, counting down.
TGTTGAAATAGGGTTTTGCTCAATGACTTTGGTCACTGAGGTCCCTCATGTAGAAATAGGGTTAACCCTTGGCGATGGCCTTGAGGTCCCTCACGTATAAAAGGGTTAGATAATCTTGAGCACCCTTACGGACTCTTCCAATGGGAAGTAGTCAAAGCCTTATGAATCCATGATGTTTTTAGTATAATTTGAGTGAAATGAGATAAAATATGGGCTCTCATTTTTCTAAGAACTTAACTTGTTTATTCTTGTTTGTTACTTCTGCAAATCTTTTAAAATTCTGCAAAGCTTATGTATATGTATATTTTAGCCCTATACTCGGCACTTGTGTGCTTGACTTGCCGTGTTTCATGTATTTTATAGGTTCAGAGATGGCTAGAATTGATGGGCTTGGTGAGCTATGTCAGGTGTACTTGTTCTAGATCCCTAGTATCCATGAGCAGACTCGTAAAATTGTACTCTCGAATATGTAATTGAAATAAATAATGTTTCTTAATATATCTTATTGAATGTTGGGACTATGACTGGTGCTTTTATCTTATTATCTATTCATGTATGCTAAGCATTTCATGCTTCCACATGTTGTCTTTGGTATTCGTTTGGTTCATGGGACTGGGATTTTGGTTATGTGACAATTTCCCTCAAACTGGATCCTCTAATGGTTCAATTGGTATAGTGATAATGATATGGAGGTACCTATATATCATGGAGCAAACATTCTAATCTCTTAAATACATGAAATTGATGGAAAACAACTTTCTAAAAGGTTACTAGTTCCTAATGAAGTATCCAATACCCATTGATGTCTTACATGATCCAACCAACATCCAATAAAACAATCACCTAGTTGAAGATTCAACTAGTTTTTGCAGAACCATAATACACAAAAAATACACTAGTCGAGATAAGTTGGATCAAGATATTATACCACATACACCACCATTAAATATTGCAACACAGTAATACAAAAACAAAAATCCACTAGGAATCCTAAAAAAAAGACTAGTGCACAAATCCACTAACATGCATATAAAAACTATTGAATGGTAACAACCAAAATAAATCCATGATGATTGAAAATATCAACTTCTAGTAATTGAGAATATAATACTCACAAATAATCTTACTAAAGGAAAAAACATATAGGACTAATGATGTAGGGACAAAAGTAATAAGAAGGCAATGGAATCACACTGACAGTGCACTTATTCAAGTAGTCCTAAGTAGGCAATTAAACTTCAAAGTAGTATGAGGGAGTTCCCTTGGCTTAGTGGTATGAATTTCACAGGATAAAAGGAGCATTGTCTGGTTGAGTTGCTAGTCTGGGTAGATTGATGCCCTAGACTGGAGTGTTCTGATGGGTTTTCTGTACACATGAATATGCAAAACATAGAACACATATCATATGCAAATTTTTGGGCTTTAGTGGCATGTAAGTATGGTCAGTTCTATCATTACCAATTTGTCTGGTGTTACCATTTCGTTGGGCTTCCTCATGAAAAGTCAATCCAAATCTAATTTGTAACAATATATCAAGGTGGTTGGACATTATGGAGCAGAGTCTAGCCTACTTAAGGGCTTTACTTACAAAAAAGGCTAAATCAGTTGAGTTTGTCAGGATAGCTCTTATTAGAAATAATCTAAAAAATATGTGTTTTATGTATGTGTTGATGCTTCTTGAAAATATGGTTCCCCTAGAAATATAGGAGTATGATTCCTAAAATATAATGAAATAAGATACAAAATTGATGCATATACAATACCCAATTGAGATGCTAGTGTCCCTATTGAGCTAGTTACAAGGAGCCAGTCACGAATGTCATAATTGATTACAACTCTACGTTCTCATTATAATACCTAGGCTGGGAGGCTTATTGATCAAAGGAAGGTTCATTTAGTGAACAGTGAGAGAGCTGCAAGAGTGGGTCGGGGTGTCCCAATTGATTTTTTTGGGAGCTAATGATCACCTTTTTCATCAGCGACCAAGCAACAACATTGCCCAATGACAATAATTAAAGTTTTTGTTTAGGGAAGTAGGCTTAACAAACAACTCTAGCACAGATGCACACCTTAAGAGTGATGAGGTCAGAACCGGAGATGTAGATGACATGAATGTAGTATCCACAACAAATATTATAATAGATTAAAGCACCATATTACTAAAGATTTGTAGGAAAAAGAAGACCAACCATAATGAGGGCAACTAGGAGTGTGAAACGGCGATGCTACATGAACGAGATTACTCAAAACAAAGTGTGTGATCAACAACTAAACAACCACATAGCCATAAAAGTAGGTAAATTAAAATTGATCTCTTATGACCATTAGGTGTAGAAGCATATTACAAAAAGGTCCATCAACCTATATCACATCATGATACCATATCAGATATATACATCTATTTAGTGGAATCAGCCGCAAATTGTATACAAGAGAGATCCTATTCACATATACAAGCCACTTATATACAAACACATGCATATTGCCAAAACCACATGTCAATATACATATCATATACAAAACACTTCCCTTCCCATACCTGAGAGTATAAGGATGACACGAGGACTCTACTACACAACAACTAGCAACATCCAACCTTCCATGTCTACTAGTCTATGAGCTGCTCTTCCTCAACAACACAATCCTGCCCAAGTCACTGACAACCACCTAAAAATATGTCATGACCTACAAGGTGAGACCCATGTCCCAACAAGAGATATAACTCTCAGCCAATGGTTATTGAAACACAACAGGATATGTTACCATTAAACAAGATGAGTAGATTCAGATAAAATTATTAATTAAACTAATTACACTAGGTTGAGTAGCTAACATAGATAAGCAAAGCATCATATATAGTTAGAAGGAATATGAAGAACACGCATAATAATTAATTTCTCTTACTACATTATAAAACAACTAATCAGTATAAGGAACAAGGCAAGGGCAACCATCCAATGTGAATTGTGTTTAACCCTAAACAGATACACTACACGGTTGTATTTTGTCTTTTATTAATGCCCTGAGGAATTGAGGTATACCAATCAATTCCAATTGTCCACTCCTAAGTCGAAACTAGTGCCATACAAGATCTAGGAGAGTCAGAGTCCATGATCTCCCACACTCTCAGTCAATACAAGTCCACCACAGTGACATATAAAGTCAAACTACAAAACACCTAGTCCTCATTGGTATATAGATTATGACACTAGACACTAAGGTACGAAGCCTTATCACTGAGGTACAATCATCATTTTCCTAAAAATATCACAAATATAGATCTCTGAGATATGATTGCAATCATTCTCACACTGAGGTATGACCATAGCCATCCTCCAAACACCCGGGATCAAGATGTCAAGGACACATAGTCACTTACACATCACATACTCAACGATATGCACTCTGAGTTTCCCTTAGATATACTCGTTTCACCATCTAGCATGTCCTGACACTAGAATGGATCTATGGCACAGGGCAACTACGTGATTAGGGTTTAACTTGATTAGTTAAAGAAAATTAAGTATCTTTTAATTGCATCAATCAAGTTACATACAAACCCTAAACAGGTTCTACTAAAGCATGGGAAGATTACAATCTCAAAAGATATAAAATATATAAGGTATAAACGTGTCACATCATCACATGGTACTATTTCACTACCATACATGAGACCATCACCATCATCACATCACCATGGGATACCAATCCCATATCACATCACGTAGAGGTGTCACCTCAATTAGGGTAATCATCCTAGCACAAGGTCGTAAAACCATCCACATTGTTCCCTGTAAGAAAATCATTATCTCTCCATGACTCTTCAAGTCTTATCACAATCACCACAAATGAATCACATAAGTTCAGCATAACCATGCATTTAAGAACCATAGTACGCATATAATAACATATTAGGGTTATAACAATTTAGGAGAGAAAGAGTACTTCTATCAACATGCTAATTACTCAAACAAGCTAAGAATTAATACCATGCACTTGAATTAGGGTTAGGGTTCAACAATGTATCCGCATTAGGGCTTCCAATAAGCAAGAGATGTAAAGCCTAATTATCATCATCTCCAACATTCTAGGAAGCACATAGGTCAAATATCATCAACATAAAGTCAATGAAACAAGGCAATCACATGCCCAGAAATTCTCATTGACATGAGAGATTGGGACTCATCCTCCTCATCAGTCTAAGAGATGACTCATCATCAACGACCACTTAGGTCAGCACATAGCGACCGAAGAAGAACTTGGCGATTAAAGGGAAAATAGGGTCTTAGAGACTAAAGAAATACCAACCTCTCATTGACTGAAGGGACTTGAAGTGCTTGGTGATAGAATAAATTAAGGTAGGACATCATCTTTACCGGCCAAAGAGAAACCAAAGCATCACCGACCATGAAGTTCTAAGGTTCAACGACTAAAGAGAGAGACATGAAATCATCATCAACCACATTGGAGAGAAAACCTTAGCGACCAAGTCATGAAGTCATCAACATGAGAGAAAACCAAACTATAAACCAAGAGAGAGAAAACCAACATTTATACTAACATGAATGTATCCAAAACCTCCATAATCAAGAAAGAATGAAAAACCATGATTATGAGAAAGAAAACCAACATTTAGTATAAGCATGTAAGGATCAAACACCTCCATCATCATCAAGATAATCATACACTTAGATTAGGGTTTACTCAAGGGATGATAACTACTCAAGAATCATCAAAGATCATAAACCCAAGTTCAAGATATCATCATCATTATACTTGGAGCCACATTGTAGAGATGGGTTATTTGCATGAAAAATGAAGAGCAACAATAATCAAGGAGAAAGATATATAACTCGCCTTCACAAGGATGAACCAACTCCAACAATAAGGAAACTTCAAGAAGAGAGAGAACCCTAGCTTGATCACCACTTCAAATAAGCTAGGACTACCCAAAAGATAGAAGCAAATCCCAAGATTAAAGGAGAACAAGATAGAGCAAAACCCTAGGTTGAAAGGACACGAAAGAGGGGTTCTTCATCTTAACTTAAGCAATACCATCGAGAACCATGGATTTGGTCAAGAAGACAGAAGTTTCTCAAGATCAATTCAAGCACCACTGTGGAGAACCATGGTTTCAGCAAAGAAGAGAAAGGAAGAAAGGTAGGGTAGTAAGAAAACAAAGATCAAGAAAGAGAGATCACTCACCAATATCAAGGAACAACAAATGATCACCAAAGATAGGTTGCTCCAAACCCTAAATAAACATGCAAGAGGTTTGGCCACCTCCTCCAAGGTTGAGATCCTTCCTTCACCACCAAGAACAAGGGAAGAGCTCTAAGGAAAAGAGAGATAAATAAAGAGGGTACAGAGGGTCTTGTGGCATGCAAAGAGAGGGTTTTATATAGTCAAAGGTTAGAGAGAGAGAGAAAGGAGGTTAGGTGTCATGCAAACATGTGCCACTTGTCCACCATATCTCACCCATGTAAGAACTAAGCTTATGCATGAATCAAGGGTGATAAAAACAAAGAAAACTCAATGACCAACATGGTCTAGGAAAGCATAGAAACCAATGAGAACATGGCGATTAAAGAAGGTCAAAACCTAGCGACTGCATAACATTCAAGCCCTAGGGTTCCTTGGCGACCGAAGAGAGGATCATTGGCTCATTGACTGATAAGACCCCTTAGGCACACAAAAACCTCATCGATTTCTGAAGACAAGGCCAAATGAACATCTAGGTGATCACTTAAAAAAGGTTCATCAGTCAAACACAAAAAAGGTCAACCATCCACATAGGGTATCCAAACAAAACCCTAGAATTCAACTCAACATGCCACCTCGCCAAACTAAGGTTCAACAAAGCTTTGGGGAACCACTCGCTCTCCAATATGATGTCAAAACATGTGAGGTTCAACAAGAATGTGACAAATTGCAATAAAAACCATAAACATGGGTAAATTATAGTTAGGTCTAAAACAAGAACAATATAAGCATAACTAGCTCAAACAACATCCAAATTGGACTAAACTTGAAACATAAGCATGTCACATGTTATTTAAGCACATCAAAAAGTTAGATTAAGGTTTTAAGCATCTTATTATGCTAAAAAAGAAAGATATACCAGAATGCTAGGTCAGGGGTCTTACAACCATAAACCCCTAATAAGGATTTTGCCCCTGAAATCCTACATGAACAAAGATGGTTACTTCCTACACACATCATCCTCTAAATCCCACATTATTTCCTCCACACCATGGTTATGTCACAAAACCTAAAATAAAACTATATCCTTCTTCTTCAGCTTCATCACCCTTTTATCCAAGATCAACACTGGACCTTCAACATACGACACATCCTCCTCTAACTCGACTTCCATTGGCTGAAAGACTAGCTCTGCATTTGGGTGGTACTTCCTTAACATGGAAACATGGATGAAATCCTACAATCTGTGCAACTCTGGTGGCAACTAATGCTTGTGAGACACCTTCCCAACATGTTCCATGATAGGGTATGACCCCATAAACCTAAGAGCCAACTTACCCCTCCTACCAAACCTCAACACACCTTTCTAAGGAGAGATCTTTAGATATACATGATCTCCCACTTGGAACTCCAAAGGTCTGCGATAGTTATCGACATAAGACTTCTGTCTATCCTAGGAAGAATTTAGCTGATTCTCTATCATCTTGATCTTCTCTTTTATTTGTTGCACAAGCTCATGACCCAAACGTTGATACTCATCTATTTCATACCAACATAACATCGACCAAAAATGCCTTCCATATAAGGCTTCATATGGTGTTATGTATATACTCCTATGACAATTGTTATTGTAGGAAAACTCTATCAAACTCGAATGCACATCCCAACTTCCAAGGAACTGCAAAACATAAGCTCTCAACAGATATTCCAACTTCTGAATGGTCCTCTCAGATTGGCCATCTGTCTGAGGATGAAATTTTGTATTGAACCTCAACCGTGTACCCATGGTTGTATGCAAATGTTCCTAAAACTGACTAGTAAATTGTGGACCTCTATCATACACTATGGTAACTAGGATACCATGCAAACATACTATCTCATCAACACATATCTATGCTAACTTTTCCATTGTATATGTCATCTTCATAAGAAGGAAGTGAGATGACTTGGTCAACCTGTCAACTATCACCCATTAGGAATCATGACCTTTTGTTGTCCTAGGAAGATCAACCACAAAGTCCATAGTGAGATGATGTTGTTTTCACTATCGTATAGGCAAATGTTGTAATGTTCCTACAGGTTTGTGATGCTCAACCTTGATCTACTGATACACTAGACATCTAGCCATGAACTCTTCCACGTCACAATTCAAACCAGGACACCAATATAGATCCTTTAGGTTATAGTACATCTTAGTGCTTCCTGGATGCATCACATACATCGAGGAATGAGCCTCCTCAAGAACCATCTTCCTCAAACCATCAACATCTAGAACCACAGTCATGCCATGGAAAAAGATTGTCCCATCACCCATCTCATGAAAATCATCGTGATTCTCAATGCCAAACTCTAACTTGATCTTCTATATCTCAGAATTGTCCTATTATGCATCTCTAATCTACTACACCAATGTAGGACCACTTGCAACTATGCTAGCATGCCTGTCAGCAAAGAGACCTCTGACTGGACATTCATTTGGAGAAGTGCATCTGACATGTCTCTCTTATAGCACAACAAAGAACACAATTGTTCCTTATCAACAGATGTAGACAAATAAGACTTTCTACTCAACACATCAGTCACAATGTTTGCCTTCCCAAGATAGTGGTATATTGTGCAATAATAGTCCTTGATCAACTCCATCCATCGTCTTTTTTGCATGTTAAACTCCTTCTTCAAGAATATATACTAAAGATTCTTATGATTTGTGGAGATCTGACACTTCTCTCCATACAAATAGTGCCTCCAAATCTGTAAATCATAGACCACAATGGTAAGTTCTAGGTAATGTGTCAAGTAGTTCTCCTCATGTTTCTTAAGTTGTTGTGAATAAAATGAAATCATGTTCTTGTCCTACATCATCACACATCCCAAGTCATTCTTCGATGCTTCATAGAAGATGATGTAGCCTTTCCTGTGCTCTAGCAGAACTAACACCAATGCACTGGTCAACTTCTCCTTCAGAAGTTGGAAGGAACACTGACACTTGCCATCCCAGTTAAAAGGTAGACCTTTCCTTGTCAATTTCGTTAGGGGTAACATCACAACATTGAAGTTCTTAATGAATCTTCTATATTACCCTATCAATCTTAGGAAACTGTGAACCTCTATCAGTGTCTTAGGCTTCTCCCACTTTAGTATAGACTCCACCTTCTTCAGAACCATTCAAACACCTTCAACAAATATCATGTGACCCAAAAAAGACACCTCCTTTAGCCAGAACTCACACTTGTTGAACCTACCATACAACTTGTTCTTCCTCAACAACATCAACGCCAGGCGTAGATGTTTCTCATGTTGCTAACTATTTCTAGAGTATATGAGGATGTGATCTATGAGCACCACCACAAACTGGTCAAGATACGGCATGAACACTTTGTTCATTAGATCCATGAATGTTGATGGTGTGTTGGTCAACCCAAACAACATAGCAACAAACTTGTAAGGACAATACCTAGTCCTAAAAGTTGACTCAGGTATGTCACTCTCCTTGATCCTTAGTTGGTTATATCCTGATGTTAGATCTATTTTTGAGAACATTGAAGCACCTCTCAACTGATCAAATAGATCATCTATTCTCGACAATAGGTATTTATTCTTGATTGTCACTTTGTTCAACCATTTGTAGTCTATACACAACCACATTGAACCATCCTTCTTCTTCACAAACAACATGGGAGCACCCCAAAGAGAAGTGGTCGATATGATAAAGCCCTTTTCTTACAACTCCTGTAACTGCTTCCTCAACTCTGGCATCTCCATCACAACTACCCTATATGGTGACTATGTTATAGGATGAACTACAAGCTCCTGTTGGAGGAAAACTATAGCCTAAGCCCTTGTTCGGGGACCACTGTGACATCACCATTAACCTCTGTCTGTGTCTTAGCCTCTCAAAAGTCTTCCCAGAATCCTGGATTCTGCATTGGGGATAGCAACCCTTTCTTGAGATATGGATGCCTTAACTGCCATTTGCAAAATCATGGCCATCAATTGTCCAAACATGGACTAAAAAGCACGGTTGGCCATGGTTTCTGGGTTGAACTGAGGCAGTACAGGCTGATCCTTCCTGTATCTGACACTTTACCCTCTTATTCCTACCTCCTCATTCCACCTTGTGGCACTACAAAGCTATACTCTGCATGTTCTTTGTGCTCTCAAGACAAAGCATAAGATATGATTAGATATATCGGATGATGCAAGAACAGGCACAAATTCTAGTCCTATGTCCCTCTAAACTCATCGAACATAGAGGTGTGTTACCAACCTTTCTGTGTGACAACCGATGCCATACATACAATATTACTCAAAACAAAGCACATGATCAACAACTAACCAACCCATAGACAAAAAAGTAGGTAAATTAAAACTGATATCTTATTACCATCATGTGTAGAAGAATTTTACAAAATGGCCATCAACCTATATCACATCATCATGCCATATTAGATATATACATCTATCCGGTGGCATCGTCCAAAAAATGTATACAAGAGATATCTTGTTCACATATACATGTCACTTATATACAAACATATGCATACTGCCAAAACCACATGTCTATGTACATATCATCTACAAAACACATCACTTCCCAGACCTGAGAGTGCAGGGACGACACTAGGACTCTACTACACAACAATTAGAAGCATCCAACCTTTTATGTCTATTGATCTCTGAGTTGCTCTTGTTCAACATCACGATCCTTCCCACGTTGCTGACGACCACCTAAAAAGATATGGTGACCCATGAGTTGAGACCCATGTCCTAGTGAGAGATATAAATCTCAACTAACGATTATTGAAACACAATAGGATATGTCACCATTAAACAGGATGAGTAGATTCGGTCATAAACACGAGAGAAAACTGAACTATAAACCAAGAGATAGAAAACCAATGTTTCTACCAACATGTATGTATCTAAAACCACCATCATCAAGTAAGAAACCAAAACCATGATTATGATAAAGAAAACCAACAGTTAGGACATGTATATAAGGATCCACACCTCCATCATCATTAAGATAATCGTGCACTTAAATTAGGATCTACTGAAGACAAGATATCTACTTAAGAATAATCAAGGAACATAAAGCCTAGTTCAAGATATCATCATAATTCTAATTGGAACCAAATTTTAGAGATAGGTTACTTGCATGCAAGATTAAGTGCAACAATAATCAAGGAGAAAGTTATTGTAACGACCCCGCCTCCCGGTAACCCCCAATTAAGGGAGACCAAGAGATCAGAGCCATTATCCCAATTAACATGATCAAAGGTTTGACAAATAATCAATAATAATTATCAAATTTTACCAGCTCAACTGAAAACTGGTATAAAATAAAACTTTGCATACCTTTTTAAAACTTTGGTAAACTACTCTATCCATAGCCTGGATTCATTCTATCTAATCCTCCTTGCACTTTATTTCTTATTTCCACAATGTGTCACTTTACTTTTTGTTCTTTCAATTGTTGTACCTAAAACGCTGACAAACAAAATGTCGGTCAGCATATAGGAATATTTTGGTATGTGGAAACAACCAAAATTTCACAAATATGGCTAACAATTTAATTATCACAATCAGGGTAATTAGCAAACCAATTTACATTTTCAATGTGTCATTCTCCGCCGCTTTTTCCCTAACCCTGGAATACCCCTCTAGGGTTTCTCTTTTTCCATTGACTTAAGGCCACCTTCTCAATCTCGAGCTTGGTGCCTGGGGGTCACCTCTCATGGTGCCCCATAGTCATGCAACATAGACAACCTTCTCATTCCTGAGCTTGGTGTCTGGGGTCACCTCTCATGGTGCCCATTGGTCTACCCTCTTGGGCCTAACCTTTATGACATCTTCCATCAGGGTGGCATGTAGGTGCGAGAGTACACATGTATTTATAATTGTGATAACCATAGTGACTTTATAATTGTAGTATGAACATCCAAACTGTTTAGTTTCAATCAATGCAATTAACCATCCGGGAAACCTTCGGGAAAACTAATGTGATTAATCATAATTAACCACATACCTATTAGGCTGATTTGAGATAGCATAGTCGAGTCAATCAAGACATCCAATCAAGCAAGTATAAGAGTCATAAAATTACATCCAATTCCTTTTTATCAAAATCTATTCAAACCATCTTGCTACTTAAGGTTTCTATTCCTTTTCAGGATTTCTACCTCTTTTAGGGTTTACTTTGCAAATAGGGTTTTTACTTCATTTTACTCTTTTAAACCCTGATTTCTCATCTATCCTTCATGAAAGTTATTAAGGTTACGTTTTAACAACATATAACCTTAATTTCAGAAACATCACAATTAATCATCAATTAAGTCCATTAAGCCTCTTTTACATTAAAGCTACCATTTTTATCCCTTTTATTCCATGCCAAGATAATTATGCTCATTTATCACCCATTCATAGTTCATTATGGTCTAATTCACATATGAATTCTAATTGTCATTAATTCTACCTTTATTCGTTAGAAAACCCTAATTTCTACATTAAAGAAATTTATCCACAATTAGAAACCTTTATACTCAAAATAGCTTAGAATCATCAAATCTTAACTTTATTCATGATTTTGAATAATTAAAGCCATTAAGAGTCACATTCACCAACATTAGGGTTTCAAGGCCCATTAAAGTATATTCATGCACATGAAACTCCAAATTAAACCAATTACGTGCAAAGTTCATCCTTTTTGTTCCTAATGTTCCTTTTCATCATTAACAGGTTAATATCAACTTTAATCATCCATTAAACCCTACTAAATATATTAATAATATCAAAATAGGGTTTCTTAATCTTTAATTCATCAAAGTTGATAACTTACACTACTTTTAGAATTGTAAGAGGAATTAGCTTCTATATGCATTTTTATTGGATTTCTCTCATTTTTCTGAGCAATTTTCATATTTTATACGTGCTAATTTGAGCTACGAATAATTAACTACAAATTTTACAAAATCCACTTACTTTGGCCTACAACCATCATCACTTTTGAAATTAGAACAAACCATGTTGGCCAGAAGACTCTTCATGGAATATCAAAGGTCACTTACCCTTATCTTTTCTTATTCTTTTGTCCATCCTCAAATCCCAAACCACTTGTTACCCACTTGTTAAATAAAGTGGAATAGGATTTCATTTAGGGACTTCTTATCCTTGAGAGAGTTATGAAATGAAGCTCTAAGAATATGGTTATCACAACTAATAGTAAAGTTAGTAGATGATAAACAATCAATCATCTTGAGTAAGTAAAGTTCATCCTTTTAACAAAGGGCTTTAGTCAAATAAAAGTCCTCAAGAATAATGCTAGCATCTTCATTTGAAGGCAAAATAGGCTTAGATTCAAGATAATATACTTTAGAAAACAATCTAGCATTTTCAATTAAGTTCAACGAGATAAGGTTGGCTTTCATCTTTAAGAACATTTATTTTCTTGAGATAAACACCATTTTTAATTTCAACAACTTTATATTGAAGCTCAAGATCACAGTTAAGCTTTTGCAATTCATCACTGCTACCTTATATAACATTTTGACTTTTCTCAAGAGTTTCTATTCTAGCATACAAGTAAGCAATGATTTTACGTAACTTTTCTTCTTTGGCATGCATTTAGAATAAGAAGTATGGGAAGTATTGATAGAATCAATAAAAGCTTCTTTATAGATCATGGAGATTTATGTCACTTAACTCAATGTCTTTGCTAGTGCTTTCCATGAGTGCCATGTTGAATTTGTCTTCATTTGAGATTGAGTCTGGAGGAACCCAAGTGACATGGGTTGCTTCCTTATTCTTTCTATTGTTTTTGTCTCTATTCTTATCTCTTCTCTCCTTGTAGTAGTCATAATTCTTCCTATGATTTCTTTTGTGGTGATTGTTGTTTGCTTTTAGACATTCATTTTTATAATGCATGTTTTGACCACATTCATAGCACCTAGGAGTATATAAGGCAGATTTTCCGTTGAAGTAATTGTCCTTTGGAGTTATGGGCTTCAAGGTCACTTGGGGACCCACCTTCACTTGAGAAAAGAGGACATTGGTTCATGACCTGATCTTGCACAAGTGCTTTAACTTGACCTTTAAGTGCACCCTCCTAATTCTTATTTTAGGAATCTTCTTTTTCTTGTTCATACAGTGGGTGGAGTCTAACTTCATAAGCTTCAAGGTTTCCTATAAGTTCTTTAATAAGAAGACCGAACAACTCTACAATTTCTTCTGTGGTGTCACCTCCTTGTCCCACTATCAGATAAGAGAACGAATAATTGTGGGAGTCCACCTTACCATTTTCCATGGTTGGACCTAGGATTGCAATACCATTGACATTGGTATGATCCTTGAGTACATTTCAGCCACACTCTGTGTCTTCCCCATCTTGAAGCTTTCAAATACTTGGATGTATATGTAGACTTTGCTTGATTTGACTTGCTTTGACACTTCATATGTAACACATGTCTTATCACATATCTATGTGCTTTGTCTCGAGTGGAGATAAAGTTCAACTCGGTTGGTGTAAACATAGAGCAGAGGATGCTTATGGCTCTAGCATTAAGTTATGTATTCTATAAGCTTACCTCTTCCAAGTGTTCATATAACCTATAGATGTTTGTAGGAAAGACCAACCACTTCACATGTCAAAGTTCATCCTTTGAATGTATAATTACACCCTATAGAGGAATTTGGTACCATCAAATATTGGAGATCGCAGTGGAGAATCCACCCTCATTATTGAGTGAACCAAGCATGTTTTTTCCCATATTATCTTAATCATGGGAGTAATGGGTTGGAGACAGCTGTTGACCTAGAGGTTATACGTTGTCCATATTTTGATAATGACTTAATTATTTCATTCATATGTATCTAATATGTGTATTCAAGATTGATTTTAGGTGTTAGGTACATGAAAAGGATCAAATTACTCAAGCCCTAATTTGCTAAAGTTTAAGTCAAAAGCTATGCAAGTGTACAATTTTGGAAATCCATGTAAATGACCTTAGAAGAATTTTGTAATCACTTGTATTGATGATATGACTTGTAACTAAGATGAGAAAATTATGTGGGACACTTAGAACCAAGTTTTAATCAATTTTTATGCACTTTAGAAAATTGATCACATGCAGCTAATCGGTCGAGTTATAATCTCGACTGATCCACTGGATCAATTATCTGAAGAGTGCATCGGTCGAGTTGTGCACTCACATAACTCGACCGATCAGTTTACTGACCAAATGAAACTTTCATTGGTCGATCGAGTTTCCTCAGGACAAACTCAACTAATGGTTTGAAAATTGGGTTTGTCTTTTACCCAATCAGTGGAGTTACCTTTATTGAATCTCAACTGAATGTACTGTATGGAAAACATAGAAAAAGTGATTCTAACCATTGGTGACTTGTTTGGACGAAAATAGATCTGTTTCCTTGTGAAAAAAGGGCTATAATTTGGCCTTAAGTGTTCCCCAACTCAAAGGGGCACCCCTAGCTATAAATAGGACCACTTGGAGTTCATTCCAAGGTTTCTCATTTCATATATGCTTGGTTCTTGCTTAGTTGAGAGTGCTACACACCTTTGAGCCCCTTTCTCTCTCTAGATTCAAGTCAAATCCATGAGTATGAGTGAGTTAGGATCTATTGTAAGAGAGATATCCCTTGTATCCATGTAAATCTCTCCACCTCCATCTTCCTACCCCCTTTCCTTATTGAAGAAAAGGTTTGAAGATCTTCTCTGAGTGAAGGAGAAGGATTTGTTGTTCTTCAAGGTTGAAGAAAGCATGGTGTTCTAGATCTCCAAGTGAAGGAGATAGGCAAGGAGGACATTTACGAAGGATAGGTAATTCCTTGAAGGTCAAAGACTTGAAGATGGAGTGGGTAAGTCCTTGTTGAAGGCTGAAGACTCCCTGGTTCAAGTGGGTAAGCTCCTATAATAGGTTTAAGATCCTTACTTGAGGTATTAAGTCCTTGGATGAATGTGGTTTTGCCTTGTAATCTTATGAATGAATATAAGAGTATCAAGATTGCAAAGTCCTAGACACTAACCACCTCTAGGTAGTGGACTGACTCACTTCTAGTTTGAAGTGTGGAACCACTCTAAACCACTTTGTCCAAGTGTATGCTATCCTTGTCTCTCACCCTTGCTATGCTTGTTAGTTAGGACTTCAAATTGGTTGTATGCTTAAGTTTCTGCACTTAATATAATTTGAAGGTATAATTTATTTTGTGAGATTTGTGAATCTCTATTCACCCCCCTCTAGAGCCCTTGATCCAGCAACAACAATGTTCTAATACCACTCGATGGATATATGGGCTCTAGCATGGGAAAAATAGAGCTAAAACACTTCCACATAATTTGTTAGACCTTCAAGTATTCTGAAAAATTGAGTGCAACTAAAACAAGTCAAACAATGATGATAGGGATTTAACAAGCACCAAAGAACACAAGTATTTATAATGGTTGTAACCTATAAAATAAGATATGTACCTCACTAACTAGAGAGGTAAACTTCTAGGATTTTGAACACTTGAGTACCACCTTATTTTGCCTATAAGAGTTAAACCAATAATTTATTCCCTTTTCTAGAACAATGAGTAACTAGCCTCCCTTATTTTTTCTAGAACAAAGAGCAACTAGCTTTCCTTCAAAGTCAAGGGAGCCAATAACATTACCAGGGGATTACCTATCCAATGACCAAGAGTCTTCATCCTTCACCAAGGACTTACCCATCCTAAATTCAATCTTCCTCCTTGAACCTTCACTTCTTTAACCAAGATAGAAATCTTCAAACCACCAAGATTTGAGAGATAAGATTTGAGGAAGGAGATTTGAGATCTTTACAAAGATCACAACGAATCTAGTTTTCTCCCAAAATTCCTAGATTACTCTTAATGATAGTAGAAACTATCAACCTCAAGAATGATTATGATGCTCTAGGAGATTTTCACTCAACTATAGAATATAAGCATGAAAGGCAACCTTAGAAGTAAAATGGTCTATATCTATGTTTTAGGGTGTCCACTAGACAATAGAGCTCTTTAGTTTGAATTATAGCCATTTGAGGGAGGCTTGTTTCTTAAACAATGGATAAAAATTACTTCCGCTCTCTCTCTTTAACATCTACTTTGAAATTGACAACTACAATACCATCCAACAATATGCAAGGGATATAAATCCACAAATGACACTAAAATACAAGTCTTTTAGATTCATCAGACAAGGTACAATGATTGTTAGCATTATGACTGATGACATTGCAAGACTAAGGCTAGTTGACCGAGATAGTCTCATGACAATTGATTGATGAAAAACATTGATTTGCATTATGTAATTTATTGAAAAAAATGCATATATCATCAATAAAATATTGTAATTATCATTTGAAATTAAATATAAGTCATAAAGTCATTGTGAATGATATACAAATAACATTTTGGTGATTATCTATTTATTTTTCAATTCTAGGTTATATGTTATTTTGACTTGTACATCCCCAAACTAGGGTTTATAAATTCCAATACTTTGAGTGTACCTATTATCTGAAATGATCTAAAAAAAATATTAGATATATATGATTAGAAAGGAGAAGTCATCATCAAAATATGGGTGATGTATAACCATCAAGTCTAAAAAGATGTCATAGACTATAAATTAGGTATATTGTTGAAATGTGGTGTAGGAACTACAAAATAAGGTGTTGTGGCTTAGACCATGAGGCATTTTAGTATAGACATGAGGCATTGGGACTACAAAATAAAGTATTATACTTAAGAAACAATGTGTTCTAACACATAAATGAGTTAATCTGACTACAAAATGAGGCATTGTAGCTTAGATAACAACTTTTCATAGCATAGAAACAAGACATGAAGACTATAAAATGGGGCATCACTACATAGAAAAGAGGAGTCATAGTTAGAAATGAGACATAGTACTGTAAAAACAAGGTGTGACTATGAGAGAATGAAGGGTAGTAATTACTTTCCTCATACCCCCATTACTCCCCTCCTCACTTTCCTCCTCTTGCCCATCTCTTCCATATTCACATCCTTCCTCTTCCCCAATTACTTTTCTACTCACTCCCATCCCATGCCCATTACTTCCATACTTACTTCCCTTCTATCATCTCGCTACCTTCCTTATCATCTTCTTCCTCACTTCCCTCCTCTCCCATGTTTACTTTACTCCTCTATTATTTTCTCTCTCTGATAAAATGAAATATACGCTACATTTTCTTTTTCTCTCACACTATCTTTTCAGTAGTGTTGCTGCCAACCAATCTACATCCCATTATTTTTTCATGTAACTCATTCCCAAAAACCACTACCCATACCCC